>PVKN010013595.1:0-19814 GCA_004027915.1 Capromys pilorides | reverse complement strand
CAACCCTTGTCACGTTTGATCTCATCTCCCTCACATAATCCCTCGGTTTCTGAACTCTTGTCTTGTTTCTGTCCCTGTCAGCCTCTCCATCTCTGCTTGCTGTTCTATCTGCCCGGGATGCTTTTCCCACTGCCTCTCGGCCTACTTCCATCCATCCTAGGAACCCTTCTGTGACCTTTACAGACCAGGGTGATGACTTAGCTCCCAGTTTGCAGCTCACTGACAGCCTTCAGCAGTGGGCTGGCTCGGTGCCAAATCTCTATGCATCCTTTGGCATGGGGAGAACAGAGAGGAGGACACAGGTATAGATCACAGGCGGCATGCGGGGAGGAGGGGATGCTAGGCAGGGTGACAGTGTGCCCCAGCCTCTCAAAGGCCCTTACCCATCCTGAGGGGCACTGGATCCCAGGTCAGATCTGGACTTTTTCTTCTCTTTCAGCCTCTTGAGCAACCCCTGGAGAAGGTGGGTGTCAGGTGGCAGAACTCTGGGCTCCTTCCCTCCTTCCCTAACTCCTTCCTTCCCTCAGAGAAAGGCTCTGCTGTCTTGCAGGACCCAAACCAAGCTCAAACTGCGTTATGTTAGCAGTATTAATAAAGGCAACCAGTGTGAATTTTCCCTCTTTCTTTCTTTCATTCATTCATTCTTTTTTTTTTTTTGACAAGGTCTTATTATGTAGCTCAAATTGGCCTTGACCTGAGGATTGTCCCGCATCAGCTTTCCAAGTGCAGGGATTAGAGGCATGTGCCACCACTCCCAGCTAGCTCACATTTCCATAAAGCACTAACCGATAATACATTCTCCACTAACTCTTTGTAAACAGACCCCAGCTGGAAGTTCAGTCATTAGCTCTCTTTGACACATAGGGGACACAGAGACCCAGAGAAGGTCCTCCTGGCCCAGATCAGCCAGGACAATGGATGGCCCTTTCAGTTGTGAGGATCTGGGAGTTCTTGCTCACCCGTCTCCATCCCCCACTTCCCTCTGGTTGCCTCACCCGAACATTGTGGACCTGGCTGGAGCCAGCAGTCTCTGGCTCTGTCTTCCCAGGAGTTCGATCTGTGAGTGGTCAGAGGTGGGAGGTGCAAGGTTTAAGTCAGCTTTGATTCTGCTCCACCTTGAGAGGCTCCCAAATGCCCCAGCCTCCTGTACCCCAAATTCACCTGGGTCCCTGAGATTTCCCATGGCTGCTTGCATGCTGCCTTCCGAGCCAGCGCTCCCTACCCGGGGTCGGCGAGGACCCTATTGTCAGAGGGAGTGGGCAGTCAGGCAGGTTGAGTCAGAGGGGCAGGTGCCCCTGCCTTCCTCTGTTTGCTTCCCGCCCTTCCCCTCGGACCCACACCCCTCTCACCTCCTCCTCAGCTCTAACGTGCATCAGCTTTCCATCAAGCAGGGTGAAGCCCCCGATGTCCCAGACAGGCACATCTGGGGTGGGGGCCTCAGGGATCTGTGGGGCAAGTGGCTCTGGCTCCAGCTCTGGCTCTGGGGAGGGGAGGAGATACCAGGAGACCTCAGGACCCCTTCTTCCACTCTCTCCAACAGAAAGCTCGCTGGGGGTTCTTCCCTAGGTGCGTCATCCAGCAACCATGCCACTGTCTGAGCTTTGCCTCCACTGTCCACGGTAGTGGACTTAGCCCACCTGCTCTGTGCCAGGACTTTAAGTGCCCCTCTCTCTTACTCCTCCAAAAATTACTCAAAGGGCCATAGTAACCGAGGCCCAGACATGTTAAATCACTTGCTCTCAGTTACACAGCTGCAGAGAATTGAGCTGAGATTCAAACACATTTTTCTCTTAACCATGACATTGGGTAGGCCCAAGATGGTAAACAACAGGACAGCTTGCTGGATGTGGTGCACGGTCCTATAATCCCAGAACTCAAGAGGCTGAGGCAGGAGGATTTCTACAAATTTGAGGCCAGCCTGGGCTATGTAACAAAACCTGTATCAAACAAAGAAATAACAACAAATAGGATAGCTCTGAAATGCTAAACCCAATTTGGGCAACTTAGCAAGACTCTGCCTTCAGTAAATGAATAGATAGATGAATAAATAAATCCTGGGAATGCAGCCCAGTGCAAAGGCCTGGGTGCAATCCCTGGTACAGACAAAAATAAAAATGAACAAAAATGAAGACACAATCTTTGGTTCCTTACCTAAACAACTAAATCTAGAAGTGGAAAGTATTCAAGGCTTAAAAGAGGAAGAGAGAAAACTCAGGGAAGATGACAGTCTCTTTCTGGAGAAATGACAGAAATTTCTAAGTCAGGAAGAACCCCAGAGGGAGTGGATTTGCTCAATGTCTTCAATAGGAAGTTGGATTTTGACACCGACAGAAACCAAGAAAGCCCAGCACAGTGGCACACACCTGTCATCCCAGGACTGGGAGGGAAATCACCACAAGTTTGTTGCCATCCTGGTAGGGGATGGACAAGGCTCAGAAAAATAAAGGGAAGGACAAGAGGGGCCAAGGTACAGAGGCTACAAGGGAAGGGCCACAAAGAGAAAAAAATACGGCTTTGGGCCCTAGTTGGAGAGTTTTAGCTCGAGGGTAGTGGGAGCCATGGGAGCGGGATAATCAGATGAATTACAGCTCCACTTATCAGAGAGCTCTCTCTGGACCTATGCAATGGGCAGGCCCTGATCTCCTGCGAAGAGTTGAAGGGCTGCCTCTGCAAACCCCAGGTGGGGAGAGAATTACACGAGCCCGCCCACGTGAACAGTGTGTTCCCTAGCTTTACCGCTAGGGGCAGCAGAGGATAACTACTCTTCGGTGGGTCCCTTGAACTGTGCTAGGCGCCTGGCAGGTGCAAGGGCGTATACTCACTCCCCTGGGCTCCAATCCAGGCAGGCATTGTGCTGTTAAGCTATATCCTCAGCCCCTTTTTCTCTCTTTCTTTTTCATTTTTCTGTTTTTTTATGCTTTGAGACAAGATCTCTATGCAGTTCAAGCTGGTCTTGAACTCAGTGATCCTTCTGCCTCGGCCTCCCAAGAACTAAGATTACAGACATGTGTCACCATATCCAGCCTCCTCCTGTCATTTTCTGTTGGCTTTTTACTGTCACCCTCTCTCCCATGAGCACAATAGGGCAGAAAATGTCACCTGACTTGATCACTGTCGTGTCTTACGTATGAACCAGAGACTTGCACACATTCAATGCTCAACGACCCATTGCTTAACTGACTGAAAGAACATGAATTAAAGAAGTGATATGCTTTTTTTCTTTCTTTTTTTTTTTTTTTTTGCAGTGCCAGGGATCAAACTCAGGACCTTGGCTTGCCAGGCAGGCGCTTATCCTGCTGCGCTATCTACAGGGCCCACGCGATATGCTTTTCAAGGCAGAGTGCACTAATACCATTTAACTGATGGGGTAACCAGGCATGGTGCTGCATTCCTGTCATCCCACACTTAGGAGGCTGGGACAGGAGGCCAGCTGTGAGTTCATGGCCTGCCTGGGCTATATAGTGAGACTGAGTCTCAATGCAACCAAAACCAAGACAAAAAAAAAAACTGATGGAGAAGCAAAGCTCAGGGAGGCGAAGAGACTAAGTCCCAAAGCTGGAAGGCAGAAGAGCCCTTGAGGACCCCTGGACACAGGGGAGGCCAGTTGGAGCCAAGAGCCATCTGGCACCTGAACTCTACCTCCGTGAGTCACAGTGCTGTTGTGAGTTTATCTCCTGTCACTTCCCCAGGCTGGACCCATAGGTTCGCGGAATCCCCCCCGCCCCTCCGGCTTTAGGTAGAAAGAAGGAAGAGGGCTGCTGGGCCTCTGCCACTTCCTGCCAGGCTTCTGTGCTCCCCACAACTTCCTGTGTCTAGAGGGCCGATGCTCCAGTGGCAGACAAAACCCAAGCAACCAGCTATGTAGCGGGGCCTGCGCAGCGCAGGGCGGGGGAGCTCCTACCTGGGGCCTCTGGCTCCAGCGGTGTGCTCTTGTGCCGACTCCAGAGGGTCTTGGAGAGTCGGAGGCGACTGCTCCGGGACTCTTTGGGGGGTGCAGACAGCACCCGACGGAATAGCGAGCGGGGGGCCGGCTGGCTGCTCACCATGGGCTCCTGGTGGCTCAGTGCTCTTCCCCAGCCAGCGAGGCGACCCCAGCGGAAGCCTCCAGCTCCCTTCTCCCCACCGCCCCCCAGGTGCCAGCGGTAGGATGTCATCGGAGAGGGCGCCGAGGGCTGGGGTTGGCAGTGCTGGCTCGGTGACGGTGAGTCCATGGCAGAGGCAGTCCTGGGGGGCAAGCGGTTGACATCTGTGCCTGGAGCCTGCCTGCCTACCGTCCTCATCTCTGTCCCCTCTCTGCTCTCAGCTCTGCCTCCAGGGAACCCCTTGGGGCCCATGTGCCCTCCTCTCTCTTACCTTGATTTCCTGGCCAGCCCTAGAATCAGCAGCCGTCTGCACCCAGCCTGGCTTCCTCCCACTGAACCCAATTCCACGTGACCCTGGTTGTCCTACCCCACCCCACAGCCAGGCTGCAAGGGCACAGCCGGGGCAGGATGCAGGGGTGGGGTTGGAGGGGAGGTGGCAGAGGGGGTGGCCACGTAGGCTTCTGCAGGATGGTCCCAGAATCCTTCACTGATCAAGGGGTGACACTTAGTCGCCTCTTCTGTAAAATGGTCATGTGGTGGATAAATGCTGGCAAGGTTAGGAGCACCCAAAGTTCTCATCGGCAGCTGGCCTGGGCATAGACCTATTTATCCATGTTGGAGAGTTGTTTGGCCTGATCTCATTAAGGAACTGATTATTTTAAACTGGGCCTGGTGACGCAGACCTGCCACCCCAGCAGTTAGGAGGCTGAGACAGGAAGATTGTCCATGAGTTTGAGGCTTTCCTAGGCAATATAGTGGATTCAAGGCCAGCCTGGAATATGCACTGATACTCTGTTTTCTGTTTTTGTCTTTGTTTTGAGACAGGGTCTCACTGTGTAGTGCAGGCTGGACTTAAATTCATTCAGTAGCCCAGGCTGTCCTCAAACTCACTGTAATCTTCCTACCTTAGTTTTCTAAGTGTTGGGATTATAGGTGTGTGCCACCATGCCTATATTGCCTTAAAAAAGCAGAATAGAATCTTAAAGTGCAAGGTCCTGAGTTCAATCCCTGGTACGAAAAAAGTAAAAAAAGAATAGAATTTGAAATTTTTGTTTATTATGGTATCTTTATATGGTGGAATATTTTGCAGCAAGGACAAAGAGCTACTTAATGACTGACTTTAGGTCAATTGAATCATACCTGAGCCAGAACAAAACTAAGCCAAGAACACAATTAAGAAGATGTACTGTGGGCGGGAGAGATAGCTCAGCGGTTTAAAGTGCCTGCTTAGGCAAACTTAGGCAACTGCAGGGACAGTGGTTCAATCCCCAGCACCACATACTGTGCCAGCCCTGCCCCCAGGGCAGGCTGAGCTAGCCATAACACAAATGGATAAAGTTAAAAAAAAAAAAAAGAACATGTACTGTGTGGGGCTGGGGAGATAGCTCTGTGGCACAAGTGCCTGCCTGGCAAGTGCAAGGTCGTGAGTTCAAATCCCAGTTCCGCCAAAACAAAACAAAACAAAAAAACCCCAAAAAGATGTACTGTGTAAACTGGACGTAGCGGTCCAGGCCTGTATTCTCAGCACTGTGGAAGTATGAGGCAGGAGAATGGTTAATTTAAAACCCAGCTGGGGCAATTTAATAACTCAGTAAGTCCCTATCTCAAAATATAACATAAAAAAGAGTGGGGGATGTAGCAGAGGGAAAAGATCCTGGTTACATCCCCAATACCACTGCTCCCACACCGAAAGTATATATTGTATATTTCCATTAATGCAAAGTTTCTAAACAAGAGGGAATATGCCTGACGAGTCAGAGTATTCATTTCCTTTAAACGGCTGGTGACAAAGGACACTGCTGGGAACTGATTTTTTTTTTTTTCTTTTAATGTAGTCCAGGCTGACCTTGAATTCACTAGTACATGCAGGCTGAGAACTCACAATCCTGCCTCAGTCTACCAGGTGCTGGGATTATGAGTGCTCTTTTCCTATAAGCCTACTTTTTTTTTTGTTTTTTAGTAGAAGTGAAATTCACATAAGTCAAGTGTAGCACATTCTATTTTGAGCTGAATGCAGGCTCCACAAGTGTGGTTTGTTGTGAAATTCATTAAGAAATATATTTTGGTTTGCTGTCCTGTACCTTATACCTCAATAAATATTTTCTTGGGACAAAAAAATGGTGGATAGCTGGGTATGGTGGTGGAGGCCTGTCATCCCAGCACTTGGGTGGCTGAAGCAGGAGGATCACTGTGAGTCTGAGGCCAGGCTGGGCTACACAGTGAGACCCGTCTCAAAACCCCCTCTGACAGCAAAAGGTGGGCAAACTTTGATCTTATAAGCGAGTAGGTCAGCACCATTCTGATTGGCTTCTCTCTCCCTGTGTGAGCTCTGGCAAGTCATTTCCTCTCACTGACCCTAGGTTTCCTTATTTGTACAGGATGATAACATCAAGTTTTAAAAGGTTCATAATGCGGCCTAGCGTGTTGGTGCACACCTGCAATCCCAGCACTCAGGAGGCTGAAGCAAGAGGGTTGCCCTGAGTTTGAGATCAACCTGGGTTATATAGTAGTGAGTTCAAGACCAGCTTGGATGACATAACGAGACTTTGTCTCAGAAAACCAAAACCAAAGAAACAAATATAATTATTTGCGATACTTGAGAGCAAACTCAAGAGCTTCATACATCTGAGGCAAGTGCTCTATCACTGGGTGACAGCCTAGCCCTATTTTTTCTTTTTTTTGTCATCCTGGGGATAGAACCTAGCCCTCGAGCATGCTAAGCATGTGCTCTATCACTAAGCTCTGTCCCCAGCCTCTTCTTGCTTTTTACATATTTTATTTATTTTTTGGTGTTTATTTATTTGGTACAGGGTCTTGCAAACAGCTCAGACTCTTAATGATACTCTAATCTCAGCCTCCTCAGTGCTGGGATTACAGGTGCATGCCAGCACGTGCGTTTTGGTATGGCATGGCATGCTCAGGGCTGTAGGGACAGCATAGCATGTGGTACTGGGGACTGAACTCACGTCCTTGCACTTGCCAGGCAGGCTCTTAGACCACTGAGCTATCTCACCAGCCCATATTTATTATTACAATAATTATTATTATTTTAATGCATTCGATTGCTATTGGGCCACACTATGCACCTTGATCTCATAGTGATCCTCCGGTTCTTAGCATTCTGAGCATTGGGATTACAGGCATATGCCTGGACTTTGTGGCACTCAGCCTAGCCTGGGGGTGGGGCTGGTGTGGCATGTGGTGCCCGGGATCGAACCACGGCCCCTTCACTTGCCTGAGCTTGCCTATGTAGTTACTTTAGCTTGCTGGCTATCTTGTCAACCCTATCTTTTATTTTATTATTATTATTATTATTTTTAGCCCTATTTTTTATTTTTGATACAGGTTTTGCTACATAGTTCAGACGCATAGTGATCCTCCTGTCTCAGTCTTCCCAGTGCTGGGATTATAGGTGTACACAACCACAGTGAGTTCCAGGGCCAGCATGCTAGCATCCAAGTTCCAGGGCTGGCAAGGCATGCAGTATTAGGAATTGAACTCGGAGCCTTGTGCTTGTCAGGCAGGCACTTATGCTGCTAAGCTAGCTCCCAGCCTTCTTTTCAGAAATTTTTTGAGATAGGGTCTTGCTAAGTCACTAAGTTGCCCAGGCTACTCTTTTTTTTTTTTTTTTTGTGGGACCAAACTCAGGATCTTGCACTTGCCAGGCAGGCATTTGTGCCCCTGAGCTATCTCCCTGGCCCTCCCAGGCTACTCTTAACTTGTGATCCTCTTGCCTCAGCCTGCTAGGGTGATGGGATACTAGGTGTGTGCCACCACATTTGGCTTGCTTTCAGCTATTTTCATTTTTGGGGTGCTGGAGATGGAAGCCAGTGTCTGAGGCATGCTGCGCTCTATCACTAAGTAGCACCTATTGCCCCTTATTCTAGACTTTTGGTCTCAGGCCTAATACTGCACAAAGCCAAACTTAGACAATGGGCAGAAACACAGACAATGTGAGACCAGAGCTTTTCTTTCTGTGGGGACTTTATTGGAGATTTCCAGCTGCTGGAGGAATTGACCGTGAGAGGCAGTACCCTCCTAGATCCCTGCGAGGCCAGCCTGGCAGTTCTTAGTTTCCAGTCTGGAAGATACAAGCAGACACCAGCTGGGGTGAATGTGTAGCTGTCCCTGCCCTCCTCTGGGTGGGAACCTCCATGGGGGAGGATGGGGTCCAAAATGTGGGAGTGGCTAAAAGCTCACTGCAGGGCGGGGGTGGGGGGTGTGGGGAGCCCGCGCCAGACCAATAAGGTGGGATGCAGGTGGGATGAGATTGTGCAGGTGTGATTAAGTATTTCAGTGGCTGAGGTTGGCGGCTAGGATGAGGTTTCTCAGCTGAGCCCTGATAACTCTCAGAGGCTGAGTTGTGCTGAGTGGGTCTAAGCGTTGGGCTGAACAACATCTTCAGGACTGACATTTGCTGATCCGGAGGATTGCGACGCAGGGTTAGGGCTAGGACAGAGGCTGTGCAGGCAAAGGGTTGTGGGTGGAGTCAAAGGCTAGGTTAGTGTTATATGGACTAGGTGGAAGGCCTTTGAGAAGGGGCCCAGAGCAAGACTAGAGTTGTGTAAGTTGGGCTGGGGTGACATTGGCAGAAGTCACAGGACAGGGAATGTTGCTGGCAGTGACTGAGGGCTGGGCGTAAGTTAATACCAAGACTGCTAGGAAGACGGTCAGGGGCCGCGGGGAGCCTGCGCATCCAGAAGGCTGACCTCGGAGAAGTGCGGCCAGGTGTGCAGCTGGCGGAAGAACGCTTCGCCGGGACAGTCCGTGTGCCCAAGCTGGCGGTGGCCCAGCACCTGGTAGTCGCTCCGCAGGAGGCCAGCTCGAACTGCGCAACTCGGAAGAGTGTCGCTCACAGTGCGCATCGTGGTCTTGCTGGGCAGTGTCTTGGTGTAGTCGCCCACGATGGCCACGCCGAAGCCGCGGAAGTTGTGGCCGCGCGTGTGCGCGCCCACCCAGTGCCAGCCGCGGCCCTCGTACAAGTAGCCCTCAGAGCCTGCGACAAAACTGCACGGAGAAGGGAGGTAGCATCGTGGGCGTGGGGGGGGGGGCTCACTTCTTCCCTGGCTTGTCCCTCTGCCTTCTGTCCTTGTGACCTTCACTAGGCACCTGATTCCAAGGGTCTCCTGACATCCAGAGTCATCCGACATTAAGAAACATTTCACTGTAACAGCCCCCTCACCCCGAAGGCCCACTGACTCCAAGTCTAACCTCCTGCCTCTATCCTGCCCCGATTGCCCCACCCACCCCGACCAGTCCAATCCCAGCCAAGCACCAGCCATCACTCTGCAAGTTGGCTCCGCCCCCACCCACCTGTAACCGATGTCGTCCCAGCCTCTTGTGTCTTGGTGGAAACGCTGCATGAAGCGCATGTCGGAGGCGCAGCCTTTGAAGGTGGTGCAGGGTGGCGCCGGTTGGAAGGTGTGATGCACATACAAGAACCCGAGCGGCAGTTTCAGTGGCGTCGGGCGTCCCCGGTAGGGCGCCGCTTCCCAGCGGCAGCGAGGGTGAATGGCTGGGCACCCTGGAGGCGAGCAAGTCAAAGCTGGATCAGCAAGGATTCCTGCCTGGCATCTGTGCCCCTGTGAATGCATATGCGTGGATGTCCCTCCCATGTTGTCCGGGATATAGGGAGATTTGGTCTCACTCCAAACTGGGCCCCACTACGGTCTAACTTAACTAAATCGAAGTCTTGGACTATTCCATTCTCGGACTATCCTCTGTGTCGTATTTCTCCGAGCCAGGAATCAAACTCAGGACCTTGCCCTTGCCAGGCAGGCACTTGTGCCCCTGAGCTATCTCCTCGGCCCTCTAACTTTTGAGATAAAATTCGAATTTTAGCACAGATTTACTCATGTTCAGTCTCAGCGAATGCGAGTGAGGCCTGGGGCCTTGGTGGGTGGGGCCTGGGCTTCGGTGGGAGGTGAGGGACAAATGATCAAGGAAGGGGAAAGAGCTGCCCGGAGCATGTGTGTTGGGGGAGGCGTGGGACAGGGGAGGAGCTTGGCCGACCAGGGTCCCAACTGAGTATCTGAGTCTACGTAGTGGACAGAGCCTGGGAAGGAGGAAGTTGTGGAGGACAGAGGCATCCTAAAGCAGGACGGGTCGTAAAATGAATATGAAACAGTGGCCCTCCAGCAGGCCCTGCCCTGACCTGATGGAGGGTGACAGTAACACTGAGAAAAGGAATCTTAGGCTGCCTTTATTGAGTTGAACTGCCATTTGAACCTCTGTGCATCTGCGTTGGTTGAGCTGTCTGCCTGCAATGTCTTGGGCATGATATGGACTTGGGATGTCACCAAAGACCCAGGGGTTAAAGCCTCGGTTGGTCCTCAGTTCAGCGAGGTGAACTGGGCTTGGTGGTATGGGCTTGCAAGGTGGGGTCTAGTGAGAGGAAGTGAGGTCACTGGGGACGTTCCTTGGAGGGGACACTGGGACTCCAGTCCTTCCTTTCTGTTCTTGCTCCCAGCTGCAAGGGGTGAGTACTTTCCTCTGTCACTTGCTACTCAATCCACCATGATGTAGTGCCTTGCTACAGGCCCAGGAGCAATAGGTATCCACGTCTGTGCTGAAAACTATGAGCTAAAATAAACCTTTCTTCCTAAGTTGATTTGTCTTGAGTATTTTGTTACAGTAATGGAAAGCTGACTAAGATAACCTTTGCCTGGGTTTCTTTTTCCTTTAGCTGTGTTGGGGATCAAATCCAGGACTTTGTCTATTAAGCAAGTGCTGTACTGCTGAGCGATAGCCCCCACATTTTTTTTTTTTTTTGAGACAAAGTCTTACTAAGTTGCCCACATTGGCCTTGAATATGTGGTTCTCTACCTCCGCCTCCAAGGAGCTGAGATCACAGGCATTTCCCACCACACTCAGGTCTTTTTCACTTTAAAAAAATTTCAGATGAGGTTGACCATAGTGGTTCATGGTGCAAACCTGTCATTCCAGCACATTCTGAGGTTGAGGCAGGAGCATCACAAGTTTGAGCCCTGTCTGGGTCACTTAACCATTTAGCAAGCCTCTCTCTCTCAATAAAAACGGCTGTGGATATAGCTTCACGTGAAGGCCCAGGTTCAAGCCCCAATACCTACTACAAAACAAATAAAACCAAACAAAAAGCATTCCCTTCAAGAAAACAGATAAACTCCTAACATCCTTCAAAGCCCTATTCTTTCTAGCAGATCCCTACAAGTGTGACAGTGCTGCTCCACCCAAAGCCCTTAAGGTGCCCTCTGGGCTCTTATGTTCCTGCATGCCCTGATCCCATGGCGCTGGGAATGTCTGTGTCTGTGACAGGTAGGCCGTATGGGTAGGGATCTTCTCACCCAGGAAGGCCTCCATGAACTCTGTGGCGGCGTGGGTGGCCACCTGGGTCAGCTGTTCTTGGCTGATGTTCTGCAGCTGTGGTGGTCCTGGCTCCACGCTCTGTAGCAGGACAAGAGTCCCCAGTACCAGCTGGGCCAGGCTGGGAGCTGAGGTCCGGTTAGCCCCATTCTGCCGCCGAAAGTTGCTTCGAAATTCAGGGTCTCCAGCCACCCCAGCTCCATAGTACTCGCTGAGCAAGCGGCTGAGGGGTGGCTGGGGCTCAGGGGTCCTGCTCAGGTAGTCCCCAAGGATGGCCCCATCCAGGGCTCCATTGAGGAAAGCCATGGTCAGCATGGATGCTTTGGGGTCCAGCAGTGTGAACTTCTGGGGGGCAGAGAGCTGGTCCCAGCAGCCGTCAGTTCCCAGGCCTGGGAGGCTCTTGTTCTGTGGATTCTGGAGGAAGGTCAGGCCCAGGTCTGCAGCCAGGGTGATTGCCAGGAAGCTGTCTCTAGCACTGAGCGATTTGGTTTTGCCTTTTGGTGAGGTGACTCTGGCATCTGTAGGGGTGATATCTGGAGAAGCACCTGTGGGTCCAGGGGAGGCAGGTCCAGCATCCCGAGGGGTGGCTTGGGTTTCCAAGGGCAAGGTTAAGGTTAAAACTTTGTGCACCTGTAGCCCAGCTGTCAGTCCCGCCAGCAGAGGCTTCACAGCCACAGTGGAGCCATCAGGTGCCAGCACCACCCCGTACTCCCGCCCATCCCGTACATCGTGTTGGACCACCTCCTCAGCCAGGTCTTGAAGCTCTGGGTTCAGTGGTGGAGGCTCCAGTTCAGTGACCTTAAGACTTGGCCCCTTTAGCAGGAGGTGGTGCAGGGGATGGAGGGGCCCAGAGCGCTGGGCTGTTAGAAGCCAGGCAGAGGCACTGTACTTGACCTTGATCTCTGGCATCTTCTGCTCGATCTCAGCCAGGGCCTGGATGACAGAGTCCATGACGAGAGGCAAGGAGGCTATGGGAGAGAGAAAGTGTCATCCCGTTCTGAACATCCCCATCTGACCCCACATTTTCTCCTTCTCCTAGCTCCCCACCTGATGACCAGGTAACTCCCAGAACTGTCCTTGTGGACAGGGGGAAACTGAGGCAGTCACACTGCTGTGTATTGATCAAGGAGCTGGGAGCACTGGGAAGCCATGTAAGATTATAAGCAGGAGAAAAAGAGAGGCCAGGCTGACATTCTAAGATTGTTTCTATGGTTGCCACAAGGAAATGGATTCTCAAGGTGCTGAAATAGTTGGGATATGGTGTGGCAGTGCAACAAAGATACAGGGGGATCCCCGCATATTTAGGGTAAAAGATGTAGCCAGGCATGGGGGGGGGCACATCTGCAATGCCAGCACTGGGGAGGCTGAGGCAGGAGAATCACTGCAAATTCAAGGCAGCCTGGGCACACAGGGAGATCCTGTCTCAAAAAGCACAACAACAAAAAAAAAGACATCATTTTGGATGATAGTTGGAGTTAGGAGTTTTAGAGGGAAAGGTATCTGGAAAGATGCCCAAGAAAAGAAGCAGAGTGGGACTGTGCCTTTTCAATGACTAAAATCATAGAATTATTATTATTATTATTATTATTATTATTATTATTATTATGTTATTATTAGAGTTGTACTGTGTAGTTGAGGCTGGTCCATCCCAGGAGAGTAAGTAGTAGCCCAAGTTGGCTTTGAGCTTGCGGCATCCTGCTGCCTCAAGTTCTGGGACACAACATCTATTCCCAGCACGGAACTCAAAGCAACCCTCTGCCTCAGACTCCTGAGTGCTGAGACGACAGGCGTGTGCCACCACGCCTGGCAAAGGCCTAGAATTTAGAGGTGTTAGCTTAACTGGCCCAGAGCCGGGGTTACTGGATACATCACCAATATTTATTAAACATTTACTATGTGCCAGGACCCACTGTAGGCGGAGTGTACGTGTTTGCGTTACTGGGTTTTAACCCAGGGAGTACAGAGGGACACCCTCTTCTCAAGCCTTTTAATTTTTCTTTTTTAAACCTTTTTTTTTCTCTCTCTCTTTTTAATTTTTTTTTTAATGGCTGGCTCAGCCTGCCCTGGGGGTGGAGCTGGCACAGCATGTGGTGCCGGGGATTGAATCGCGGTCCCTGAGGTTGCCTAAGCTTGCCTAAGCAGGCGCTTTAGACTGCTGAACCATCTCGCTGGCCCTAATTTTTCTTTTTGATACAGAGTCTGACTAAATTGCAGAGGCTGGCCTCAAACTTAGGATCCTCCTACTTCAGCCTCCCAAGTAGCTTTGGAGGATCCTTGGGTAGCTTTCCAAGTGCTGGGATTATGGGCGTGCCCCACTGTGCCTGGCCCCCATTTCTATTTTGATTCTATGGGGCTGGGAGCCTTTGAGTCCCCACGTTGGAGGTTCCTTGAGTGCTGGTCTTTCCCCATTCAGGGCCAGACACTAAGGGGGCCGCTGTATACCTGCGTGGAGCTGAGCGTCTTAGCCCCGGGCCTTTGCCCTCCGACTCACCTGTTCTGGGCTCTGGCCATAGCAGCAGTCCAAGCAGGATCCAGAGGACACTGTGGGGTCTCATCATGGGGCTCCAGACTCCAGGGGACATATCCGGTTGGCCTCAGCAAGAACCTTGGCAGTGCTGGAAGAGGACAGGTGGGAGAGCTAAGCACAGCCCTTGGCCCTGTCAAAGTCCAGTGGTGAGTGACACCGCGGCTTCCCACAGAGCAGTGGGAGGCAGCAGGTGTGGAGGAGCGGGGTGCCCTGGGTCAAGGCTGTCTGGGCCCCTAGGTCTCTCCCTCCTGTGCTGTCTCTGTCCCTGATGTTAGGGGTCACTGAACCAGCCCCATCCCAAGAGGGTGCTTCAGACTCCAGAAAATTTTTCCCATTCGTGAGAGAGGTAAAGCAGAGCTCATCCAGCAAGCCCTGCCCTCTCCCTCTAGTGAAAACCCTGTGGCTACTGTTATCCACCAGGGGAGACTCTCAGGTGCCTGGTAAGAACAGAGTGTGTTGCTGGGGATAGTGGGCCACGCCTATAAGCCTAGCACTTGGGAGGCTGAGGCAGGAGGATCCCCATGAGTTCAAGACCAGCCTGGGCTACCTACCCACACCCCATCTCAAAGAACAACAACAAAACTAAGAACAGGTTGTGCGAGGCGGTTAGATTTTTCTGCTAGTTACAGTTTCCACAGCTGTGACCAAATACTGAAATGACCAACATGAAAGGATGAAAGGTTTATTGTGTCTCATTATTTTAGAGCCTTTAGCCCATGGCAAGGCAGCAAATTTTGGTGGGAAAAGGCGATGAAGGAAACTGCTCAATCCATGGCAGGTGGGAAACAAAAACAGGAAGGGTCCAAGGCGTCCATATCTCCTTTCAGGGCACAGTGATATGTCCTGCCTGCCTGCCTGCCTGCCTGCCTGTCTGTCTGTCTGACTGACTGACTTTTGTTTTACTCAGGTTCACCCAAAGAATGGGTGGCAGAACAAATATTCCCCAGCCTCTTTGCTACTGGAGACTGAATTGAACTCAGGGCCTTGTACGTGCTAGGTAGCGCTCTCTTCCTGAGCTGCACCCCCCAGCCCTTTTCATTTTATTCTGAGACCGGGTCTCACTAATTTGCCCAGCCTCAGCTCAAACTGGACACTCTCCTCCCTCAGCTGCCTGAGGAGTAGGCCAGTTGACAGCGATGTGGCACCACACCCAGCTAGTAGTGTCTTCGCTGAGGCCTGCTCTAGACCCACAGCAACCCACAATGTCAACTGTTACCCAGTTGCAGCCCCTGATCCCCAGATGAAGCCAAGAGCCAGGGCTGGGCCTGAGCACTGGGAAACCTGGGGTTTGTTCCAGGAACTGGCTTCTGGACTCACCTGGGGTGACAGTGAGGGTCCTTCCACTTCCTTGGGTGCTTGTGGGTGAGTCCTAGTGAATGGGCGGCCTCTCATTTATCCAGACATCAGGGACGGGCCCGTGAGGCTGGCCTGCTGTGTATGGGAATGGCTTCTCTGCACCGCCCACCTGGAAGAGTTCCCCTGGGCCTGGGATTTAGAATGAGTCAGGCCAGGGCAAGCCTGGAGTGTCCAGGACTGAAACCCTCCAGGGAGTCATACATGGGACCCACTCAGCTACCAAGCATTCTTCACCCTCCACATAGTTGGGCACTGAAAGTAGGACACCATGGGCTAGATCGATGCAACACACACCCCATGGGCAGTATCCTCCTCTATGCCCAAGTTTCTAAGGATTTGGGGATGAGGGGCCTTTTCTGGTAGCACTGACTAGAGGACGTGGGCACTGCTTAGGGGAAGGCATCTTCCTTGGGTGCAGCTAAAAATCATTCATCAAGATAAATTGTGGAGGTGTGGTGGTGCACACCTGCGATCATAGCACTTGGGAGGTTGAAGCAGGAGGATCACCATGAGTTCAAGGCCTGCCTGGGCCATAACATGAATTCAAAGCCAGCCTGCACTATAGCCTGCACTACAGAGCAAGACCTTGTCTCAAAAAAAAATTTTTTTTTGATGTTTATGTGGTGGCACATGTCTGTGATCCCAGCACTGGGGAGGCTGAAGCAGGAGGATCGCAGAGAATTGGAGGCCAGCCTGGGCCACACAGTGAGTGCAAAGCCAGCCTGCATTATGCAGTGAGACCTTGTCTCAAAAAATGAAAAAAGCCTAGGATATAGCCCAGTAGCACAAGGACTCACCTGGTAAGTGCAAGATCCTAAGTTAGATTCCTGGTACTAAATAAAATTATTTTGGACTTTTAAAGGTTTGTTTTTGTTTTGTGTTTTGAGACAGAGTCTCACTCTGCAGTTTAGGCTAGCCTTGAACTCACTACGTTACCCAGGCTGTCCTTGAACTCATGATTCTCCTGCCTCAGCCTCCTGAATGCTGCGATTACATACACGTGCTATTTTACCTGGCTGAAAAAGATTCCTTCTTCAAAAATTTAGGCTAATTTTAGGTTCACAGAAACATTGAGCAGAAGGTACAGAGATTGCTCATGAACTTCCCACTCCACGGAGGTACAGCTTTCCCCATTGTCAGCATCACCCACCTGGGCGGCGTACTGGTCACTGTCTATAAAACCTGCCTTGTCTCATCAGTATCACCCAGAAGTCCATCGTCTAATTCAGGGACTCACTTTGTTTTGTTTGTCTTTTTGAGGTAGGGTTCCGCCCTGTAGTTCTTGATAGACTTAAACTCACTTTGTAGCCCAGGCTGGCCTCAAACTCACAAGGAATCCTCCTCCCTTAGCCTCTTGAGTGCTGGGATTATAGGAGTGTCCCACGATGCCTGGCATCATGAATAAAATATTGAGAATTTAAATGGCAAGATCAGTTACAGTCTTGTGCGAGACATATTGGAGCTAGAGACCAAAGGAAAATTCAGGAAACCTGATCTCGTCTTCCTGTTTCACTGTCTTGCTCTAATTCTGGCCCTGTGTCTACTAGAGTAGAGCCCCCAGAACACTAGACGATGGCTTTTATATGAGACCCTTACTTTGTGGCTTCCTGGTTTGGCAATGACCAGGATTAAGCAGTGGGGACTCTAGGTTTGTCTCTCTGTTCCTTATGCTCCATGGGGCTGTGTTTATGGGGTCTCTGGCATTTTTATCTAGCCATTCATTTATTCCCATGTTGTCCAGCAGGAGGCTGTGCTCAGAGATGTTGTGTAACTGACCTGAGGTCACACAGCTGGAATCTGGGGAAGGAGAAGGCTGGAAGCCCAGTGCTAGTTTCCATTAGTCACCAGGCTAGCCAGGGGTGGCGGTGTGCATGCACCCACGGTCCTAGATACTTAGGAGGCTGAGGGGACAGTACTGCTTGAGTTCAAGAGTTCTGCGGTCAAGGGGCTGGGGAGATAGCTCTGTGGCATGAGTGCCTGTCTGGCAAGTGTAAGGTCGTGAGTTCCAACCCTGGTCCCGCCAAAAAAAAAAAAAAAAAAAAAAAAGAGTTCTGCGGTCAATTAGCGTAGGTCAGAAATCAAGCCAGATCAAAGCACCAGCCCAGAGTTGAATCGGGATCAGAGTAATTGTGAACCTCCAAGAATGGGGCAGGAGCCAGGCATGGTGGTGTTCGCCTGCAATCCCAGCACTTGGGATGCTGAAGCGGGAGGGTGCTATGAGTTTGAGGCTGGCCTGGACTACATGGCGAGATCCTGTCTCAAAAAAAAAAGAAAAAGAAAGAAAGAAAGAAAAAAGGAGAGAGGTCTGGAGGTCAGCCTCAGTGAGCTTCCTGCCTAGAATTTCATGGGCCAGTTGGGTAGCAAGACTTGATTTCTTTTGAAGGGGGCTGGTGATGTAGTTCAGTGGTGGGTGCTTGCCTAGTACCGGGGAGGCTTGGGATCCATGAGCAGCACGGTCAGCAGGAGGAAAGAATCCTCAAAAACAACCTTGGAATTGGGGCAGAGCCTACTTTGTGTACAAGCTAGGGGCAGGGCCCAGCCAGTAGGAATTTCATTAGGAGCATGACTCCTGGGTATAGTTTATGTCTAGATGGCCCCCAGGGCTCACAGGCATGCTTTTGGAAAATGACTGGATTACGGGGGTTTATAGATACTTCCTTTTTTTCTTTTGTTTGTTTTTTTGAGACAGGGTCTCACTATATAGTTCAGGCTGGCTTTCAACTCTCCAGGTAGCCCAGGTGGACTGAGTGCTGAGATTAGCAGTGTGCTCTACCATGCCTGGGCTTGTAGAGCTAACTTATTAGCTTCCTGTTAGGAGTTAGGGTCCGATCAAAAGAGATGTGAAACTGAGCGTGTGGCCTGGAAGTGTCTACCTATTGCCCCTGCCACTCCCTTCAGCCTCTGCTTTGTGTCTGCCATGCCCTGAGAAGCTTGTCTTCCCTGTGTCCTGGGCCATGCCATCCTGCCTTGAGCCACACAGCTACGGCCTGAAACCTCTGCAAACTGTGAACCCAAATAAACTCTCCTTCTAGAAGGGAGTTTAAAATACAAAATACAAAAAAAAAAAAAAAAAAAAAAAAAAAAAAAAAAAAAAAAAAAAAAAAAAGGAATAATAAACTCTCCTCCTTGAAGCTGCTAGTGTTGTTTACTGTGTCTCAGGGGCCAGAGAGGAGCCAAAGCTCCCCGAGACTAATAGACGGGGTGTCCAAAAGTGCCCAACCGCAGGCTTGGGCCCAAGTGGGTGTTAGGGAAGATTTGCTGGGGACTTGAAAAACCTGACTGAGGGGAGGCTGCAGGGTCAGTTTGGGGCTGGGCTCTGAAGCGTTCAGGCATTCATATGCCAACAGGCCTGCACCGGCTGGTCCCGCCAGGTGGTGCCGTGGCTAAAGACACCATGACAAATCACCCTGTACTCTAGATTTCTAAATCTCCTCATGAGGCCCACCCACTAGGGGGGGTCATGGCCCTCCAGGCCACTGGCTAGGGTGTGGGGCCAGCTCTAGAGGGAGACCAGGCCCCTGTGCCCTAAGAGAGGCTGCATGAGAACTGGAGAAGAAATTTGGGGTCAAGTCTCCAGCGTGGGGTTGAGTTAGTTGTGTTGTGTGGCAAAATATGTTTTTTTTGAGACAGGGTCATGCTATGTAGCCCAGGTTGGCCTCAGACTCACAGCAATCCTCCTGCCTCTGCCTTCCTAAGTGCTGAGATTACAGATGTGTGCCACCATGCCCACCCAGCTAAGTTGCATGAAGTTTTTATTTTTATTTTATTTTTGGTTCTGGGGATTGACATCAGGACCTTGCATTTGTCAGGCAGGCACTTACGCCACTGAGCTATCTCCCCAGCCCTTACATAAAGTTTTTAATCTCACATTCAGGCCTATGTAACCACCACCACCACAGCCAAGATATAAAACTGTTCTAGTACTGAAAAGGAATCACTTCCTGTTATTATCCTTTATATTTGCCCTGATCTCCCTTTCCAGTCCAAGGGTAATCACTGAAGTGGTCTTCACTTCCATAGTTTTGTCAAAACGTTTTCATTATGAGGAAAAAAAAAAAAAAAATCTGCATTTATTGCTGACCGTGGCAGTGATACAGAAATACAGGAGGAATAAAACAAATGCTCAAAATGAGAAAAAATAAAGTTAAAAAGTTCATTATGGAGCTGGGTGTGGTGACTCCTGCCTGTGATCCCAGTACTTGGGAGGAGCACTGTGGGTTCGAGGCCAGCCTGGGGTACAGAAGGAGACCCTGGGCTAGGGAGATGCCTCAGGGGCATAAGCACTTGCCTGGCAAGCACAAGGTCCTGAGTTTGATCCCTGGTACGCAAAAAAAAAAAAAAAAAGGAAACCCTGTCCCCAAACACAAAACTAAAACCAAACAAACAAACAAAAAAGAAAAAGATAAAGATAAAAAGAAGCAGAGTCCAGTGCTAAACTTGTCCACAAAGTCTGGTGACAGTAGGCTGGACAGAAAACGTCACTCCAGCAGGTCCAGTTAAGACTGGGC
>PVKN010013594.1:0-19811 GCA_004027915.1 Capromys pilorides | reverse complement strand
ACTTTCATTTATAGCCTCGTAAGTCCAAACAATTCACAAAGAAAGAAAGAAAAAAAACAGTTTAAAGAAAAGAACATGATGGTCACAAACAGATAATTCTTCAGAATTCAGGATAAACGGAAAGTATAGATAATGGTTATAATTATGATAATCATGAAAAATAGAAGCTATTCCAAAAGATAAAATAATAAAGTTGGATAAAGTAAAAGCCCAGAAAACATTTTGTTTTCTTTCTTTTGTTTTAGTTTATACCAAGCCATTTATTCCTTGGTACTAGGAATACAGAAAAAAAGTGAACAGAACAAATTGTGACCATAGAAATCTTTTAATCTAGAAAAGAAGAATGACTGCTGCGTTGGTCCCACCCCTGGGGTGTGCTGAGCTGGCCACCAAGACTGGGCATGGTGGCGCACACCTGTAATCCCAGCACCAGGGAGGTTGAAATACAGGAGGATCACTATGAGTCTGAGCTGTGTAGTGAGACCCTGTACCAAATACATAATAATTTTAAAAAATAGAAAAGAATGAGAAATAAAAATAATATATCACCAAAGCACTGATGAAATGGAATAAGTATCAGAAATACTTATTATTAGATTATTAGAATAAATATCCTAAGTATATTAATATCACTGAGTAAATATCATAAATACTTTAATATCATACTACGAAACAGAAAAACTCATGGGAGTGAATGTACAGGGAGATAACAATAAGAACATTGCAAGATGATCAAAGTTTTTTGAATTGCAAAATTATTAAACAGTGGTTTGGGAAACAGGATTCAAAGGGAACATCTGTGATAAATTAATGAAATGCCTCAAGAGTAAATATTCCTTGGTGACATCTTTCCTGCTAGACCTACCTCCTCCCCATAGGTGTGCTTCAAGAGCAATAGAATTTGATCCATTCTAAGATTCATTGGCCCCATTAATAGAAGAGGAAGGCCCTGTGTCAACAGACTTTGGGCCTGTCCTGCTACAGAAAGGTTAATGGTTTCTCCAGATAGTGCCATTTATTATCACCCATGTGTTCCCCCCCACCCCCTCTTGACTGGTTCTGGCGGTTCGAGCAAAGCGAACTCATTACTACAACCGTCAAAGAATGAAAAATGGCCCTTGTGATATGTCTGCTTTTTTTGCTTTAATAACTCGATCAACATTGTATTATAGTATTTTGTTGTTGTGTGTAGGGCAAGGCCATGTTACTCCTCCAAAACAGTTATGCAGAAGAGAGGAAAAAATAAACAAGAATCCCCCCCTTCCCCCCATACACCCACTGTTTGCCTTGCTGGTAGGAACTGAGAGTTGCTTTCATTTGCTTGGCTGATTTTCAGGATGGCTAGGAGGGAGGGGGCTCCCGCAGGCTCCAGCGTATGCTTCTCACACTCACCAACCATATGGCGACACGAATGGGCATGTGCGGAGGAGGGTGGTGGCCTTGACCCCTGGGCTCTCCATTTGGTGCCTCTCGTTTCCCAGTGATCTCTGATCTGAGCCATATGACCTCATGTGTCTTGGAGAGAGGTGACTGAAGGAGATCGAGCACATACTTAATCTCTTTGCAATGTTGAGGGAAGCCAAGCTCTACAGAGCAGGGGCCTCTGAAGCCCAGGGTGGGTCTACATTTGCTCTCTGCCCTGTGCCCCTCTTTCTTTCTATCCTCAGCCTCACACTGCTTCAAAGGGATTATTTCCTGCTGTGTCTTTCCTTACAGGTAGAATCTAGAACGATCTAGCACCTCCCGGGAAGCACCTATCATGGCTGTTGCTTTTTTGGAGTCTTCATTTGGAGGGGGTAACTCTTGTTAACCTTTACTTTCATATACCAGGAATTGGAAGAGGGCTTCTGGCCCCCACGCTCTACTTAGATGGGCTCCAGTCCCTTGTTGCTCTCCCACCTGTGGAGGAAGGAAGGATGCACTGAGATTTTTGCACATGCCTCAGGCCTCAGACTCCTAGGCTCACTCTCCTTCAAGTTGCTGCTCCTACTGAATTGGCTCAGCTTGAAGATTCTCTCTTCCTGTCTCTGTCTACAAAGATGCGAAATTTGATTCTTTTTCTCTTTTTTCTTCAAATTCCCCACTTAACTCAGCCTGACAAGCATAGGGAATTCCAGTGAGTGTTGGGAGGCCAAAAAATTTGTACTTCAGCAAGGATATAGGCTTAACACAGTTGATGCTCAGCACCTCTTCTGGAAAGTTCTGGCAAATTCTAAACACTGTAAACCTCTTAAGTTCTGCTCCAGTTTCTTTATCTTTTCTCTGTCTTCTGTTTTATCTTCAGCCTCTAAATTCCTTGTGAAATTTCACTCAAATCTGTGGAGATTTCTCTCTTTTTTCCTGTATTTTTTAGGGAAGGGTCTACAGGGTATTCAGGGTCTCACTACTAGATCAGACTTGTAGTGACCTGCCTGTTTACAGCCTCCCAAGAGCTGGGATTACAAGCACACACCACCACGCCCAATCTCAATTGCTGTCTCAGTGCACCCCCTGGTCCCTGTGCCTGCTTGCAGATGCTTTAATCTGCTGAGCTATTTGGCCACGCTGTGGAGGTTTCGTTAGTCAACTTCTGAGTGTTCCATGCCTATATGGTTGCCTTCCAAGCCCAGGAAGCTCAGAGTCCCCGTGCCTAAGCTGAGGGTGGAGTTCAGTGAAAACATTTGTCTGGTATGTGTGACATCCCAGGTTCCATCCTCAGTGCTAGAAAAGAAAGTCTCCCATGCCTCCTAAAGAAGATAGTTCTTTTTATAAGGGCTATTAAGATAATACCAATTTTGCCCTGTTACTGAATTACATATTTTCCAATGGAAAAGAAAAAAACTCAGTGAATTCTAGTATTTTGAAATAGGGAACACATATTTATTACCTGAAAAACAGAAAAATTGGACTGTTTTGCAGCACCTTTTATAATTTTTAATTTTTTAAAAATTAATCAACTAATTTTTTTTTTAATCAACTAATTAATTTGGTATAGGGCCTCTCTATGAAGCTCAGACTCATAGTGATCCTCCTATCTCAGCCTCTGCAGTGCTGGGATTATAGGTGTACACCACCATGCTGAGTTTCAATGGCTGGCATGGCAGGCCTGGGTTCTGGGGCTGGCGCGGCATGCAGTATCGGGGATTGAACCTAGGTCCTTATGCTTGACAAATAGGCACTTAGACTGTTGAGCTCTCTCCCCAGCCCTAATTTTTTTTTTTTTTAAGACAGAGTCTTGCTATATAGTTGAGGCTGGCCTGGACTCACTGGGTAGTCCAGGTTGACCTGGAACACCCCTCAATCCTCCTACCTCAGCCCCACATCCCTCAAGTGTTGTGACAGGCCTGTGTCATGACATCTAGTTACAGCACCTTCTTTTCTAAAACATGCAGTGACTGAACTAATAAATTCTAGAGCAAGAAGAGAAGTTATTTAACTACTTGAGAGCCCAGGGAAATGGGGGAGACAACTAAATTTTGAGCTGGAACAAGTATGGGGGACACAGAGGAGGAATTGGGGGGAAGGAAGGGCAGCTCACTGTATTTTGCTATTTGCCAGCTGAATGAGTAATTTGCGACCAATCCCTGGCCTGTGTTTTTCCATTCGCAAAATTGGATTCATGATTTTTCATGTCCTCTGACTCTAATTATTTCAAATATATTTAAATTTTAGAGCTTGTTTTTTTTTTTTGAGATAGGGTTTCGTTACATAGTTCAGGCTGATCGTTGAACTTGCTATGTAGCCCAGGCTGGCCTCGAACTCTAGGCAATCCTCCTGCCTCAGCCTCCTGAGTGCTGAAATTATAGATGTATGTCACCACACTTGGCTAGGTTCTTACATCTGTTAGGAAAGTTGTCTACATACAGATATCTGTGTGAGTGAATTTTTCTGCATCCCTATGCCCCAAGCCCCACCTGTCCAAGGTGATTCACACTGCTGTGTTGAGTGTTGATTGCTCCCTCTGATACTATTTTAAGATTAGGTAAGAGCTGGCAAGATAGCTCAGTGGACTAAGCGCTTGCTTTGGCAAATGCAGGGACCAGGGTTTGTTCCCTGGTCCCCCATGCCTTGCCAGCTCTGTCTCTGGTGCACATTGAGCCAGTGACCAAGTCTAGGCATGGTGTGGTGGCGCACACCTCTAATCCCAGCATTGGGGAGGCTGAAAATAGTAGGATCACTGTGAATCCAAGCTGTGTAGTGAGACCCTGTATCAAATACATAAATAGGAAAAAAAAAAAAAAAAAGAGTAAGTGTCCCATCCTTCAGTGGACCTTAAGAGGTGCAGAGATGTTAGGATAGATAAAGTGAATGCTGGGCGGAGGCAGGTGGGCGAACAGCATTTGTGTTCATTTTTCTTTGTTTGGTAGGGTTCATCATCCCTGTGAAGAGTCTCAAAACTGTGCCCCAGCTAGGTGTTGTGGTGTAGGCCTGTAATCTCAGCACTCTGGAAAAGCAAAGCTTGGAGAATCAAAAAATGTGAGTCCTTCCTGAACAACTTAGTGAGACCCTGCCTCAAAGTAAAAAATCAAAAGGATGGTGATGTAGCTTAGTGGGAAGGCCCCGGCTGGGTTCCACCCCTTGTATTGCAAACAAGACCAAGGAGCAAACAAAACTGTGCCTACAGCACCGAGAACAGATTGCACCGACTATGACACTGTAGACTTTCTAAGGTTCTAGGGCATGGGAGTATTGTTTGATGGCTCTGCAGAATCTTCTAGCAGATCCAGGAAAGCTGATGGTTCATAATTTATTGTGCTTCAAGGGGTCTCTTGTAGGAAGGGAAAAGAGTTCTGCTCCTGAGCCTGAAAGATTTTGTCAGCTTCTTGCTTTTTGCTGGCCTTCCCAGTGACTAAAGGGGGCAGCACTGTCCCCCAAGTGTTTTCCCCCTCTTTTGGGCTTCCTGAATGTTTCCGTTAACCCATTGATTTCGTTAAGAGTAGGCTTTACTGTCACATTCTTTTGAGCTGTGACTTTTCCCAGAATCAAGCAAGAAGGTGAAAGAAAATCAATATAGACCAGTTGCCAAGTCAAGGTCATTCTGCTTGCTTGTTTCCTTTCTTCTTTTTTTGGAAAACACCCCTCTGGGGTGACTTCACAGGATCATTATCAACCGTCCCCTTTCTCAATTGAAAACGAATACTCCAAAACTGGCTTTTCTGATGTGTTCTCATCTTTTTTTTTTTTTTTTTCTCCCTCCCTTTACTTTTATTACCACAGTGGTTTTCTCTAAGTCCTCAGGGCATTTTGAGATGAGATTGGAAAGAAAACAATGTAATATAAAGTCACCTTACACCCATCTTAGAGAAGGAAGAATTTAAAAGATCCAGGAAAAACCCAAGGGAGTCTGGCCTGTGGGGGCCACAAAGAGCATTCTGGCTGGGGTGGTAGGCTTCTGTGTCCCCTGCCATAGCCTTTCCTTCTGTCTTTTGTTTTTCTTTGTTCAGGACTTTCTCCTGTGTCTTTTCTTTATGGAACTGAAGAGTGTTAGCTTTGAGGTGGAGACCATGGGAATCATGAAGGTCAGTGCCATCGGATTCAGGTAATCAAGTCAGAGAAGTCACATTAGAAGGCAGTGCATTGTCACCGAGGTTTCTCACCGGCTTTGGAGTTGCAAAAGTGTCGATGTAAATTCAGATTCAGTCATTTATGAGCTGGGGGCTCCCAGGCAGCTCTCCTAAGTGCACTGCTGAAGCAGTGTTCTGTGCTTATAATTAGGGGCAATCACATGTTCCTCATGGCATTACTACGAGTGCCAAAGGAGGTACAAATGCCATGTTCCTAGGAGGGTACCAGGAAATCACTCTAAATCCCTGGGTATCATCACAAGCCCATTGGAGGTGGTACCCAGATTAGTTCTTATAACATGTTTTTCTTACTCTAAAGGGCACTGTTGACCATCCTGGTTCTGAACCACCTGCCTCAATCTATCTTGTGCTCTGCTTTCAGTCTTCATAGTTTTTGACCTTGAGGTTGGCTTTTTGTTTATGACCTCCTCTCCCCAACTTGGAAAGCAGCCTTGAGCTTTCAGTTCTATTGGTTCTCTGTGGGCCTATGTGTGGAACATAGATGGGTGCACAGCAAGTAGGTAGTAGCATTTGATAGTGTCCTTGATGAAGATGGAAGAAAAGGGTCTATGGAGGGGGCAGAAGAGAGGTCTAGAAAAGGGGAACAGAATGAACAAAACTACAAGGAGGGGCCTGCAGGATGTATTTGGGAAATGGTTTGGTGGGAGCTAAGCCATGTGGAATCCAGGAGAAAGACTGTTTTGAAGGGGGTCTAGAGCGCTCTGACATGCTGTAAAGAGGCTGAGGTGTGAAATGAGGAGCAGTGATTGGATTTGGCTATGTCAGGTTTCCTTGTGACTTTTGAAGGACTATTTCAAGAGAGGGCAGAGACGGGGTGACAAGGGGTTCCAAAGGGAGTGATGACCAAGGGGAGCCTGCAGTGTAGACCACTGGTGCCCAAACAGGCCAACATTTCATCCTTGATTACTCGAAATGATAGAAGAAATGCAGAGCTAATATGTAAATATGTTTTTAGAAGCCTGCATTTATTTATTTTTAATCTCATTATCTGAGATTATACCTTTGCTTTATTGGATTCAAAGTGTCTTTTATATTTTTATTTTTTTAGATTAGATTTTATTGTTACATTTTATTTTATTTTTTGTCTTTTTGAGGCAGAGTCTCGCTATGCAATTCAGGCTGGCCTTGAGCTCACTTTTGTAGCCCAGGCTGGTCTCGAACTTGCACCGATCCTCCTGCCTCAGTCTCCCAAGTGCTGGGATTACAGGCGTGCGCCCCCATGTCCAGCTTTTATTGGTACATTTTAGATGCACAGAACAGTCACATCCATCATAGAGAATTTGTACTTGTACATGATGTAACTTGTTTTCCCATTCCTTGCCCTGGCTTCAACTCCTCCTCCTTCCCCTTTACAGAACTTTGTTTCCATGTTTTCCTTTTCTCATTTTGTCTTTTTTTTTTTTTTTTTTTAAGAACATGAGAATGATTCTCAACCCTGGCTGTGCGTGAGAACCGCTTACAGTTTTCAGAGAGGCTAGGTCATGACCCCAGACAACAAAATGACAGCCTTGGGGAAGGCAGCACTAGGCAGCATTGACCAGGTGACCCCCCTTGAGCAGCCAGGTTGTGTACCTCTCCTCTGGTACATGGAAGAGTTTTGAGATGGTGGGGTGTTGTTTCAATAGAATATTTTCAGTGAACTAAACTTGGCCAACCTAGAAGTTGAAAAATGTGTGATTCATTGACCAGCATGGTTTGTTTTTTGTATTTCATTTTTGTCACAGGGATTGATGAGATTCTAGTGGCAGGGACGCAGGGGCGGGAGCCTTTTGAGATGATGGAGGAGTTTGTTAAAGTGCTCCTTTGAAAGAATCAGCTTTCCAGTCAACATTCAGTGTGTTTACATTTTAAGGGACGTCATGTTTGTTAGAAGGAAGACGTTCCATGTTTTGATCCAGTATCATGGAGAATTATCAAGAAACCAAGTCGGAGGTGCAGTGGCTGGATGTAAAGCCTCAGAACATCATCAGGGTCCTCTTCCACTTCCTTCTTTGGGAGGGGTTCTCTCCTGGCTTAGCTGTGCCCTCTATTTTATTCCAGTCACTCCCAAGATGTCTTATACCTTTGGGTCTGAAGGTGAAACATCTTTCCATTGCCAATTGCAAGTCTGCGTTGTAGCATCAGCTTGGTAAAACATTCTTGTTTCTCCTTTATGAGGCGTCTAGGCATTTTAATGTTTAAAGGTCAGAGCAGGAAACATCTTAAATGCAAAGCATTTAATTTCCATTAGAGTTAAAGGTTTCTAAGCCTGTATTATAGCCAATAAAAATGGTGATGTTTAAATCAGCCTATATTCTCTTCTTTCATGAATATTTTATATGAAGTACACAGGGAAAAAATCTATATGTTTATCCAACATTATGTCCAGTGCCTATTGAAAAATTGTCTTTTTAGGTTATTAGATGAATAATTTATGTTATATATATCTAAATTGTGGAGAGAATTACACTTATTGTTCTTGGGGCTTGTTTTGCAGGCTAAGTATACTGGCCAAATCTTGCTAATTTAGGCATTCCCTGAATTGCTAACACCCTTACAGACTTGCTATAAATAAGACTGTGTGGGTTGAAGTGTGCTGGGGCTACTGGGAGGCACGAAATGTTGTCTGTGGGCACTGCCATGGAATTAGTATTAAAGTGCATTGTGGTGCAGTGACGTGGCGGAGTTGCTCCTCTAGGATGTTGCCCCATAACCAGCTGGCCACATTCATTAGTGCTGGTCATTTGCTCGCTGACCGATGGTGCTGGCGTGCTGGTCACCCATGGGGAAAAGGCTGATAACTTCTCCCACCAGGTGAGGGCCAGTGTGTGTTTGCTCTTCAGTGCATTGATGTCTGTTCAGTTCATTATGATTTCTGCATTTGTTGAAATATTGTGTGATGCGACTAAATGCTAGTACAAACATTTACACGCTGCAGTCCAGTACAAGATTGGTGCAGTTATTCAACCCCTTTTTATAAACCAGGAAGATGAAATTCGGAGAGGCCAAATAACTTGTCCAGGCTGGTAAGTGACAAGGACAGCGTTTAAAACCAGGAAGTCTGATTCCAGCTCTACTCCTCACACTCCCACTCCACAATGGTACATGATCCTGGGTGTAGTCGAGGGCTTCCATTTTCATGGGAATATGAAGAAGTTTTTCCAGAGCTGACTGGGGGATGTGAATCCCAGGAAGGCCTCCATTTAGATGTGTTTCATATTTGGACAGTTGAAGGAAGTCCTTGAGTGGAAGTGTTTCATTTTTGGACCGTTCAGGGAAAGCCTTGAGCAGATTCACCCTCCGAAAGGCACACGATTCACCCTTGCTTTCTAAAGCTCGATCGACAAGCTTGGCAGCAAAGAAGTCAGTTTTACTTAGTTTACCTCAGAACTTTCCAAGACCTTTGGAACAGGAAACCCTTTTACCAAGAGTCCTTCAACCCTCTGCAGAGTGGCCCGTGGGATATAATTTTTGATGGATTTAGAATAATTAATTCTGAGAGAAGATATATCCCTGTAACAACCCTTAATTAGGATATTTACATATTTACTAATATTTGCATATTTACTAAGAGACTGCATAAAAAGTTGAACAGTCATTTAGTAAATCCATATTTTAAATACCAGATACTTTTGGTATTTTAAATTTTTAATTGCAATATAACCTGTGACATTTATTATTCCACTTATTTAGTGAATAAATTATTTGTCTTTATGGAATAGGCCAGGCAGTGCAAGAATGAAGAAAGTGACAATTGTGGTGAAAACCCATCTTTCCCAGGGTCCACACAAACTACCGGTGTGGATGCCTGTGCCACACTGAAACTGGGGTGCTGCATCTGTCTTTCTCTCTTCATCCTTTTAGACTCTTTTGTAGAGGGTGAGGATATTAAGTATATCTAGCATTTCCAGCTAGTGAGAGTGTGTGTATTTACAGAAAGAAAATTAGAGCAGGGGTCTAACTGACACAGGGTTTATGTATCAAGGACACAGGAGAATTATAATCTCCAGGATGTGGATGTTTATGGGAATAGAACCTATTTTATTAAAAAAATTTTTTTTCCTTTTTACTTATTTGGTACAGGGTGTGTCTACACAGCCTAGACTCATAGTGATCCTCCTGTCTTAGCGCAGTGCTGGAATTACAGGCGTGTGCAGCCATTCCCAGTTTTGGGGCTGGCGTGATGCACCTGGGGTTCTGGGACCAGCCCGGCATGCAGTACTGGGGCTGGAACTTGGGTTCTTGTGCTTGCCAGGCAGGTGCTCAGACTGTTGAGGTATGTGCTACCAGGGATCAAACTTGGTCCTTGTGCTTACTAGGCAGGTGCTTAGACTGCTGAGCTATCTCCCCAGCCCAGCAATCTATTTTAACTTCCTTGAAAATGTCCTGGAAAACTCCAAAATAGCCATTGGCACATTTGTGACATTATAGTTTCTTAATTCAGTAAATCTGCTGCCTTGAAATTTTATCAGCTACCACTATCAGCACACAAGCTTATAAGTACATTAAAATTGTAATTTGTGGCTATGAAGGTCATGACTATGGATGAATTCTGCAGTATTCCTGAGTACCTTTAGAATCACACAAGAATTAAGTTCTGTACACCGTGGATCCAGCACAAAGTGTGCGCTACGCTATGGCAAGTTGTGAAATGAACATTCCACGGCTGATTCAATAATCTTGTGAAAAGGACTTTTACAAAGATGTTACATAGTAACTACTGTAGGCTCATAATGGAGTTCCCATAACCTTCCGTCTACTGACAGATTTATAGATGACTTCTCTTTATCCCTACCATAAACACGGGATAGAAACCTTTTATATAAATTGTTGGTTATATTTCTGATTATTTCATTAGGAGAAATTCCTGGAATAGAGTTATTGGATCAAAGAGGATACACATTTCTAAGGCTTCTGGTACATACCATTAAATTATGTTCTGTAAATGTACAAGTAGATGGGAGGGATTCCATTTCTCTAAACCCTTGCAAGGTTGGGTGTGGTCATTAGAGGCAAAATAACAAAAGGCCTTTGTCAATTTGGTAATAGAAAATAATATCACATTGTTCTCTTCATGGGTATTGCTCTGCCAACAGAGAACTTGAACTTTGTTTCAGCTTGAACTGTGCTTACTAGCTGTGTGTCAGGACTGCATCTGCATCTGCGGGTCCTTTGTCCCTTTCTTTTATTAATGTTTGCAATTTAACACCTCTTTATAATTATAATATTAAATTTTATTATTGTTGCAGCTATTTTTCCCAATTAACAGGCTACTTGTCATTTGCCTTTTGATTTGTACATTTTTAATGTCTGACACTTAATTTAGCCAAGTCAATGAGCCTGTTCCTGTATGGTTTCCTTCCTCTGTGCATTATTGATCAAACTGGAGAAATAGTAGGTGCTGTAATTCTACCTTTCTCTGCTTCCTGCTCCAGTTTTCCAAGAGAGGTAAAGTCACAGCCTTGTTAGATTAGATCAGGGCATTATGTATTTCATCATCATCAGCTTTCTTTTATGTCTTCAAAATAATTATTAAGTAGCCAGGTGTGGTGGTAGACACCTGTAATCACAGCATTCTGGGACACTAAGGCTGGAGGATCACATTTGAGCCCAGCTGGGGCAACTTATTGACTTATTGAGACCCTATTGCAGTATAAAAGAATGAGCTATAATCCCCAGTGTAATCCTCAGTACTGAAAAAATAAAAAAAGTTCTGGAGTGGTTACTATGTCCTGGGCACTGTATCAGCTTCTATTTTTATTTTTTATTTGGTGATGCTGGGCACTGAACCCAGGTCTTTGTACATCCAGGCAGGTGCCATATGCCCAGGCCCCGTGTGCTGTGTTAGATACTTGATTGTACCCAGTGCCCATGCCTGATTTTCACAATCCAAAATATACCACCACACTATTAGTGCGGACGAAGAAGGAATGCTCTGTCAGGTGTGAGACTCGCTGTTCTGTGTTGGGCTTTGGGTGTATGGATGTCCTGTCCTTCGGATGTCTTTTGCCTGCCTCCCCTTACAGTCAGAAGGCAAATTCATCATCCAGGGTCTGCAGCTCAAGCAGGAGCCAGGGTCCTAGGGCAAGGTGTGAACACGAGCACTGCTCCTCCTGTTCTAATCAAGAGGCAGCGACCTCTGCTTGGGTTGTCACAGTGGAGCGGCCACATCCTCATCCATCCTATCTTACTGGCCCCACTGCTCAGGCTGGCATAGTCCTTTTGTCCTCCTAAATTAAATAATAAGTCAAAGGCCAAGACAAGGCCCTGATCTCCATGGTCCTCTTTCTTTACTTCGTCGCCATGGGAATGAGCCAAGGTAAAGAAGCTGGCAAAGGTGGTGACTCCTCTGTGTTTAAAAGACCTCTCCAGGCAGTAGCCAGCCCCAGGCCTGAAGACTGAGGACCTTCCTGAGGGATGGTGGCCACCCTTGGGTAGCTGCCTTGGAAACCCCTCCATTGTTGCGTGACTTCCAGTGACATTGCTGCTCCATGATCATTAGAGTGCTGTGTGGAAGTCTGATTCCTTCGTCGGGTTTGGTTTCAGCTCTTGCTCAAGGTCAGGAAATGCAGTTGTAAATATCACACTTCTGGTCAGGTCTGTCCAACCCCAAAGGGCTCTGCTTTGGGATTCTATACATTTTAGAGTTTTCTCCCTCTAGCAAATCCTTCTCCAAACAAACAACAGATAGTTCTTTATTAATAGTTACTGTATGGAGAAGGAAGGGGCTGACTCTTGGCAGCCCATGTGCATGGTTGGAGGATGTTGGAGTGATCCTCAGGATATTTTGGTTTTATCTCCAGCTGGCAACCAGCTGGGTTGTCAGATAATACAAACTCTCAACCTTCTATTCAGAAAAGTCCTTCATCTGCTCGCTTCGGACACCCTTGTAATTCTGTCAGGGAACATTAAGAGAGGTCACAAACGCGAGGTGAGAGTGCTGTGTAAATGTGTTCTTCCGAGAGCTGTCTGCTTCCCGATGGGAATGTTTTAATCTGCTCCGCTCAGTGCAGTGGCCACACCACATGTGGCTATCAAGTACTTGAAATGTGGCCAGTGCCACTGAGAAACTGAATTTTAAATTTTGTTTAACTTTTCTTAATTTGGTTTTGAAGTCACATGTTGGTGACAGTGATTAGTGGGTGAAGTACAAGACAGTACAGATTTCTGAATCACCACACTCATCCATGCTGCTCAACTTCTAGACTGCAGCTCACTGCAGGAAGCACATCTTATGTGGCACCACAGCACGGATGTCTGACGTTTGCACAGGTGCCCTCACCCCAGAATGCTACCACTTAGCACTACTGTGGGCCACACACATTCGTCCTTTCTCTCCTCTCTCTTCCTCTTCTTCCTCTCCTCTTCCTTCTTGTTCTTCTCTGTCTCTCTGTCTGTCTTTGTTTTTGTATGTCTCTCTCTCTGTCTCAGTCTGTCTGTTTGTCTCTCTGTCTCTGTTTGTCTCTGTCTCTGTGTATCTCTCTGTCTCTGTGTCTCTTGCTGTCTCTGTCTCCGTCACTCTGTGTATCTCTCTCTGTCTCTTGCTCTGTCTCTGTCTCTGTGTTTGTCTTTCTATCTCTGTTTGTCTCTGTCTCTCTGTCTCTGTCTCTGTGTATCTCTCTCTGTCTCTGTGTCTCTTGCTGTCTCTGCCTCTCTGTCTCTGTCTCTGTTTCTATCTCTCCGTCTTTCTGTCTCTCTGTCTCTGATCTTGCTGTTTAACCTAGGCTAGCCTCACACTTACAGTCCTCCTGCCTCAGCCTCCTATGTAGCTATACCTGTACACATACTCAAATACTGCATTTCCTAATTTGTTCTAATTAATTAATCAATTAATTAATTAATGGCACCAGGGATTGAACTCAGTGTTCTGTTTCAATTTTAAAACCGCTGTTTGGGCCCTGCTCAGCTGACTTCACAACTCGTCAGTCTGAAGAGCAGCACCCAGAGTGATCTTCCCGTCTCCAGCCTGTTCCCTTTATTTCCTCTCCTTTCACCATGCACCTCTCCTAGGTCCTTTGTACTCTCTGTGCCCTCTGCCTGGGTGCTTTTCCTTCTATCATCTCATGGCTGAATTTCTTGACTCCTCAGGTTTTGGCTCAAGTGCTCACCCGCAGATCTCCTCTTGTCACCACCCTACTGTGGATCACCCTGTGTTTTTCATCCTGCTTTGATTTGCTCTGTGGAAGTATTTACCATCTCTGAAATTTGAAGTTCAGGGTAGAAAATACTTGGAAAAAAAATTGTGTCTGTATTGAAAAAGTATAGACCTTTGCTTGTATTTCCTATATAGTACAACACAATAACAATTCACGTAGTGCTTACATTATAGTAGGTATTGTAAGCAATCTGGACAATGGTTCAGTATGTGGGAAGAAGGTTTCGTGTAGATTACATCCCAATACTATGTCACTTCATAGAAGTGACTTTAACATCTACAGATCTGGGTGTCTGGGGTGAGTTCTGGTACCAATCTCCCATGAGTACCAAAGAATAACTGTCTATATTATTTGTTTTTTGTTTCAACTAGCATGCCAGCCTATGAGAGTAGAAACTTTGTTTTATTACTGTAGAAACTTTGTTTTATTACTGGTGTGCCCCAGCCTCCCCAAAAGACATTCAGAAGATACATGTTGAATAACCAACATGGCTTCATATGCTGAGAGCTTTGTGGAATCTTTTGTTTGTTCCTTTCATACCAGAGGCCTTGGCCCATGCTCCAGGCTCTGGGGCAGATAGTCAAGAGGAGAGGGTAGACAGTCCCTGTCCATTTTCTTAACTTTTGGGGATCTGCTGTGTTTGTGACCAGGAATGTTGGGCTGAAGGCTGTCTGTGTGGAGCAAGTTCATTGTACCCTGATTATCAACTTCTGAGTCCAGCAAGGGACAGACGGACCCCGCTTCCCTCTCCCTCTGCAAGTTATGTGATGTAGATTTATTACTCACACATGGGCATCCAGGGGCATTCATTGCCAGCTGATCCTCGAGGGCTCAGGAAAGCTGTCTGGGGTGCGTGAAGTTTTTTAAATGTGTTCTCACTTGCACTGTAGCCGAGGGACCTCAGAAGGCAGCCTGTCCAGGATTTGATGTCCTGTGGCCATGTACCTCCCTGAGTTGAAGCATCAAAGGCCATCTTGTGTCTAGGGACAGAGAGTGGAATGGATACCTTGTCCTATTTCAAAATGCTTCATCCCCAGCACACTCTACAAGTGTGATTCTTGAGACTACCAGTGAGAAAGGGGAAGAGAACTGTCCTGCAGTCTGGAATACGTGAGGCAGCTAGCGCAGTCATGTGGAGATGTTATAGTTTTCAAAAGTATAAACAACCCTGTGGAGGGTGGCTGAGAGGTTTGGCAATCGTATCTGTTTGCAAGCCCAGAAATTTATTTTTATCAGAATTTCATACAGAGGCACTGGTGTGTTAGAAGAACCTCACCTAGCTTATGTAGTCAACACTAGGCTAAAGTTCAGATTTCTAATCTTCCATTGCAGAAGTTCTTCCTGGATTGCTTCATGACTTTCTTCTACATTTTCTCATCCACATAGGAAGAAAAATGGGCATCCTCAAACATCACTGGTGCTGAGTGGCAGGCTTTCTGAGAGCTGAGTGATGGTTTGGTGGGTAGCTAGCTAATTACATTCATACCTTGACATTTTTATCAGCTCTCTCTATCCCTGATGGATTCTGCTTACACAACAGATATGTTGGTGGTTCTCTCATTCAGAAGACATAAAGTGTTTCTATTTTCCATTTTCTCTTGTCTTTTCCTTATGATCAGATTTATTGTTCTTTAGGCTCTTGCCCTGCCCTTCATTAAAGAGTTGTCAGAAGAGTGCTATCTTTCTTGTTGTTGTTGTTGTTGACTCTACGCATTAAATATAATGTGATGAATGAGATTTTATTTCCCAACTGGAAGTCTTCAAAGAGAACCTGGTATATTAGACTTTTCTATAATAAACAGTGGTGCTGGGGCACTAAGTCCAAAACATCAGAGCAATCTGTTTATATTGTACACTTGAGCTTTTAACCACATAAATTGTACAGTACATCATCTGACACTATTGGTGATAAATATTCCCTAGTGATTACATCATCATTTTATGATCTTGTGTGCAGAAAGAACATTCTCAAAGCTACTCCCTGCACACCAAGCTCCAGTGTTAAGTATCCAATCTTGTGTCTCAGAAATCTCTTATTAATTTCAGTTCAGTTGTTCTAGGGACATCATGTAGATTTTCATCAAACAGTTTTATGCCATAACTATCTTTTTAGGGAGGGATGAAGAGAGTAGGGCTTGAACTGCTCTGTAGAAAAATGTAGGAGTCCCTTCCAGGTTCTCGTCTCTGTCCAAGAAGTCAATATTTGTAATCCCAAAGATATGTTATTGGAATCCCACCAAGTTAATTCCAGCCTACCACTCCCAGTACAACCCACGGTGAAAACAAAGACACTAAAACATTTATAATTATTAGGGAGCCAAGGGGCCCTAAGTCGGGCCATGAAGATGGCTTTCTGGAACAAAGAGGCTGACCCAGGACTGCATTTTATTCAGTGGAGAAGTGGCTTGAGGATGAATGATTGAGAATTGTGGGAAGTAGGTGAGCACTGTGAGCTTGGCTAGGTAGGTGGCCTACATTTATCTCTGCCATATGCAGAGAAAATAATTTGCATTATGCTATTGAGATAGTATCTAATGTTTTGGGGATCTGGTGCTTCAGCTCTGATGTAATCTTTCAAACCCCAGGAAGTCATAGCCTTTATCTTGAGGCTTGATCCCAGCTGGCAGAGCGGAGCACTGGACCTTCATCCTGTCTTGACCCAGCTCATGTTGGAGAGCAGCAGGTGTAGGTTATCAGGGAAACATGCATTCTATGTTCAGAGACTATCACCAGCACCTCAGCTAGACCAATGCACACTGCTTAAGGCCAATTGAAAGGATACAGAGAAGTCCTAGCCAGCTCTGTACATATCAGTACAAGGAAATAGGGGCAGGTTCAGCCAAAATGGAGACAATCACTCTTCTTTCAAGGAGAGCTGTCAGGGGATCCCCCACAGAAAAGCCGGAAAATGGACCCCAAAGTCAAAAAAGAGAAGACCAAGTCTTGATGACTGTGGTTTGTAAATATTTACAGCTAAGTTTCAGGATGCAGCTCTGCAGATTTGTTAGCATAAACATTTCATAACCACAGAATATTTAATGAATTCATAGAACAGGAGACAAATATATTGCATAGCAGGTTGAAACCCTGCTCTTTACTTGTTAGAGATGTGCAGTCTCCAAGGATCTCATTTTTTTCCACTCAGTTAATGCAATGGCACCAGCTGGGGCTTTTGACTGTTCTTGTCTGAGGGAGCTCATGGGAGGGCGACAGGGATCCTTCTAGCCTTGAGGAATGCTTATTGATTTGCTGCCTCCGTTGAAGTGAAAGCTAATAGTTTCTGTTTTAAATAATGGATAGTTAGCTCGACAAACAAATGAGCTGGATCCTCCCGGCTGCAAAAGTCCCTGTGGAGGTACAAGGAGAGCACTTGGGGAAATGCATTAATTCCCTGCACTGGCATCATGGGCATAGCAAGCCCTGCTGTGGCCTTCTTCTCACATGTGAATGGAGAGGGAGGCTGTGCTAGTGCAAGTAGTGACTTGGTGACTGTCTAGGAGGAGTGGGAGTGAGGATAAAGATTGTTGGCAGAGGGGCAGATGAAGCTCGGTGAAGTTGAGGGGGACATCCAGCCTTTGGGGAGATGGTGTCCCACAACCAGGGGAACTTTTAGACTTTTAGAGACCAGCAGCATGGCACCATCATGTGAGGGCCTGAAAGAAATGCAGACTCCTGGGCCTGACTTCAAGCTTAGCACTTCACGTCTGCGTGTTGGCAAGATCTGCAGGTGATATGTATGCACGTTATCGTTTTGAGAAGCACTGACTTCATACTTTCCTCTTAGTACATTCCCAGAACCTTGGTCAAACATTAAATGTCAGTGATTTATAAAGCAGTGAGTAGGTCATTCAGAGACACACTGCTCTGTGGGCCAGTCCTTCCTGTATTGGAGGAGGAGGGGCTGGGTAACAGCAGTGTTGATGCTGATGTGAATTTGGCTGGAGATGGCATTGGTGTGAGTTTTGCTGCATTGATCATCACACACCATTGCCAGGATGAACCCAGAGTGATGCCTCTCTCCAACTTGAGCAGGGATCAGACTTACCAGAGGGGGAGCTTGGGATATAGTTCAGTGGTACAGTGCTCATCTAGTATTCATGGAGGCTCTGGGTTTGATCCTCAAAACTGCAAGACAAAAAAGTTACTTGAGGGCTTCTTGAAGCACAGATTGCTGGATCCCAACACAGAATTTTTGATTCAATGGATTTGAGGGTTTGTGTTTCTAATGCATTTCTGGATGATCCTGCTACTTTGAGTTTAGGAACTGCACTTTGAGAATCACACTCTTGAAATATAACTGTGGTCATGGCAATTGCCTGACACTTGTTTATGCTGTCCTTCCCCTGTGAAGTCCTTGTTCTGTGGCCAAGCTTAGCTTCCTCTCCTGCTAAGCCTCTCATCCTGTCTCTTTACTACTGATTCTCAAAATAGCATGCAGGATCCATCTATACTTGTGAACTCTTCAGACCCTCTCTCTTGACCTCTGGCTCAGAACTCTGAGGGTGGAGCACTGGATGGGTGTTAGGCATTACAAGGGGACTCTGTGGTACACATGCGATGAGTAGCCACTGCCCTGGGTGTTCCTTTCCATAGGTGTGACAGCCTTGGTTCCTAGGGTGTGCTTACCCCTTTCTTTGCCCCTTGTTACTTTCCTGGGGCTGCTGCTGCACCAGGAGGGCTCTCTCATACCCAGTCCCCTCTGTAGCCCTCTTCCATCCTTGTCCATGCACATCTTCTGTAGTCATTGCCTCCTTCAGATTCTCCTGATGTTCTCAACTGGAAGTCACCCTTCTTTTCTTTCTTCATAGATCAGGCTTGTATTTTAGAATTAGCATTTAAAAATGAGATGTCAGTCCTGATTTATTTACTTTTTTTTATTTTTTGTTTTTTTTAGTGGTATTGGGTATTGCTGCATTCTCAGCCCCATTTTTAATTTCCTTTTGATTTTGAGGTGAAATCTCATTAAGTCACTTAGATGCCCAGGCTGGGTTCAAACTTGTGATTCTCCTACCTCACCCTCCTAAAGTTCTGGTATTACAGGCTTGTGCCACCAGGCCTCATTGGTCTTGATCTTTTGACTAAGTGCAAGATGCCTTCTTCATTCTTCCTGGGCCCCTTCCTGAGTTGAGTTTATCAATACAGGGCACATATGGATTAACAAGAGTGTGGGTCATTAAATATTGCCATGGAAAAGAAGAAACAGAACATGACTGCAAATATTTTAAGCATTGAAACCCCAGTAGTATAGTCAGGTGTGGTGGTGCACGCTTGTAATCCCAGTACTTGGAAGGTTGAAGTAGGAGGATTTCAATGAGTTTGAAGCTAGCCTTGGGTACATAGTGAGTTCAAGGCCAGGCCAAACTACACAGTGAAACTCTGTCAAAGCAAAACAAAACAAAAATGATACATCATACCAAACAGTACTGTCCCTATGACTGTTGTGCATGTGCTTAGAGCTTCATGTGGGCTTTTGGATGCTCAGAGTGTCTTATATTCAGCAGTTTGGTGTGCTATATGCCAGGTGTTGAGTAAATGCTCAATAAATACCAGTTGAGTCATTTAAATGTGATTCGTTTTTCTGAGTGACGTTGACATCATTTGTCATCTGGGTTGGTCTTTTCTTACATGTGTAAATTTACACCCTGATGAAAAGGGCAAACAAAAGAGAATCGCTGAGGGGCTGAGGGGCTTCCGTCAGGCTTTCTGTACTGTGTGGCCACTGCACACTGGTTCTGTGGCCTCAGGATAGAGACAGGTGGGTGTGGGCCTGGGAAAGGACCTCAGCTCCTGCAGTCCTGAGCCCGTGGGTGCAGGTAGCACTGCTGCTTACGCTAAAAAGCAGTGAGCCAGTACTCCCTAAGTGAATGAATGAATGAACGAATGAATGAGTGGCCGACCAAATTAGCTCAGCAGATTAAAGCACCTGCAAGCAGGCGCAGAGGCCCAGGAATCAAACCTGGGCCTGCAGTGCCGGCCTGACCCTGGGGCACGCTAAGATGGCAGTTGAGACTGGGCGTCGTGACGCACGCCTGGAATCCCAGCTCTTGGGAGGCTGTAAACAGGTGCGTCACTGTGAGTCCAATCTAGTAGTGAGACCTGCATACCCTGTAAA
>PVKN010013593.1:0-19817 GCA_004027915.1 Capromys pilorides | reverse complement strand
CCTGAGCCCTCCCAAGCAGGCGCTTTAGACCACTGAACCATCTCGCCGGCCCCTCAATTGATTTTCAATAAGAGTGCTGGGACAACTCAATGGAAAAAGAATAGTCTTTTCAACAAGTGGTGCTGGGACAACTGGAATGATAACATGCAAAAGAAAATCTGGACCCCTTCCTCCCACCAAATGCGAAAATTAACTTAAGATGGATTGAGGGCTTAAATGCATGCATGGTATGTCTGTACACATGTGTATGCCTAAGAGAGAAAAAGACAGCAGACAGACAGGCAGGCAGGCAGGCAGACACTTCATTTAAATGAGGCCAATGTATTCTCATCTTTTCTGAAGACCCTCTGCATGGTTACTCACACATACTTACCAAGAAGCTCAATGTTAAACTTTGAAACCGAGGAATAGCGATTTTTTTTTTTAAAGGAGAGGCCTCTGGCTTCCTAATACACCAGGAATAGTGAATGGCCTGGAATGTGCAGTGCAAAATCACACATGAAAATGCACACAACCACTGGGCAGAGCCTGGGACCACACACAATGGCAGTCACACTAGAAATGGAAAAATAAATTGAAATATGTATTTATCCGCCAATACACAGCCACTGCTCTGAGGTCCCTAAGCCACTCCCTATGCTCAGAAGCCTCCTCGCCTCACCAGAGCTCAGCACCTTGAAGAACTGGCAGCAGCCACTGTGGGAGACACCCACGTACGGGATCCCAGGACTTCCCGGCTGCATCTGGCCATGGTGGAGGAGAGATGTTCCAGATGCCCCCTGCCTGTCCAGAACAGCACGACTTAAGAACAACCCACAAGCAGACAGTGAACAAAGGAGCCTGCATTCTGTCTGAATAAAGTGTTGCCAATTAAAAAAAAAAAAAAAAGCATAAAAGTGGGAGGCTCATAGCATTTCTCCATGTTGAAGCCCTGCTTTGATCCTAATTGCAGAACTGTTTCTTGCATCCAGAGCATTACTCTGAATGAAGGGAACAGTCTGGGAGGATCAAAAACAGGACCAGGTTGGGAAGTAGAGGTCAGGGGCAGGACCCACGAGTGCAAGAGCTCCTGAATGAGCAAGGACTCTGTGGAGCGGGAGTGCAGGCTAATTCCACCCTATTAGGGAACGTGAGGCGATGGAGAGCTCAGTCTATATAACAATTAGTCATTGATGCTCAAGTGCTGGGGGTGGGGAAGGACACAATGGCGTTCTGTCCAGCATCTTCAGCGAGGGTTATTTCTCCGCAGCAGGTGCCTGGAAGCCAACACCACCACACTTGCACAGACCAGCAGCTTCACTGCAGGAGAAAAACCACTGGAGGCTTTACATTTCTCTCTATGAAATCCAGTGGGAAGGATCTGAGACCCCTTTCCTGCGGACCAACTTGGCCCATAAGAGACCATCATAGATTCACTTGCTATGCCTGAATGCTATGAATTTAAACCCTCAAAGCATGAAAAACAATAAAAAGACTGGCAGAAAATGGCAAAGAGGGCGGGCCAAATAGCTCAGCAGATTAAAGCACCTGCAAGGAGTCCTAAGGGAGAGGTTTCGATCCCCAGGTCTGTCGTGCTGGCCCCACCCCCCAGGGTGTGCTGAGATGGCAATTGAGACTGGGTGTGGTGGTACACGCCTATAATCCCAGCTCTTGGGAGGCCGTAAACAGGCGGATCACTAGGAGTCCGATCTAGTAGTGAGACTCTAAACACACTGTAGACCCTTCCCTAAAAAATACAGAAAAATGAATGAATGAATGAATGAATGAATGAAATGAATGAATACAGCAAAGATCTGCAAAGTGCAATTGACACATACAGAGAGTGGGGGCTTGTTAAGATCCTCATTTAAGGGAGGCCAGCTGTTGGAAGACATTTAAGAGAAGATCAAAGAAATCTGAATGTGCATTAGGTAGTAGATGACAAGTAGCTCCAGAGCTAAAGGAAAGAAAGACAAAGGAAGAGGAGGAAGGAGAGAAGGGGAAGGAGAGGGAGGGGAGGGAACCCTTTAGCTGTTGCTTTCCTGTTTACAGGTAAAATGACACAGATGTATTTATGGGTAAGGGGACACTCTTTACTTTTAAATATTGCAGAGAAACAAATGATCTGAAATTAAAGTAAAACAGCATCCAAAAGAATAAAATACTTAATAAATTTAAGAAGGGCAAAAAGTGCACTCCGTAGACTAAAAAGCCACATCATTGGAAAGACATCTTGCATTCATGAATCGGAAGGCTTAATATTGCTATGATGGCAATAATCCTTAAATTCATCAATAGGTTTGATCTCATTCCTATCAAGAGCATACCTGCCTCGTGCAGATTGACAGGTTGGTCCTGAAATTCATAAGACCCAGAAGAGCAAAAACTATCTCTACAAAGAACAACGTAGACAAACTTATCCTGCATGACTTTAAAGCTTACTATAATGCGACAGTAATAAGAAATGGCGAGAGTTCAGCAGATGAAGCCCTTGCCTGGCAAGCACAAGGTCTCAAGTTTGATCTCTGGCATTGCCAAAAATAAAAAGCTATCATATAAAAACCGTTGCTTAAAAAATAAATTAATTAAATTAAAATGGCAAGATAATGACATAAGGATGAACAAATAGATAAATGGAAGAGAGCTAAGAATCCACAAACAAACCCTCCCTCCTGTGGCCAACTGATTTTCAACAAGGGTGACAGGATAAGTCAGCAAAAAAGAATTATCTTTTCCAGAGCGACACTGAGAGGACTGAATATAGAAAAGCAAAGGGAAAAAGCTAGACTCCTCCTTCACACCAGATGTACAGATTCAAAAGGATACAGACCTCTGTATAAAAACTAAGATATAAAACTCCTAAGAAAACACAGGAGTGAAACGTCGAGGCTGTGAACTAGACAAAGCCCTGTTAGACACACACTCAAAGACAACAGGGAAGGAGGGAGAGGAGATGGGTATGGGGTGGGGGAAGGGAAGAGGCAAAGAGAAAATAAATTTCCTCAAAGTAAAGTACTTATACTTTAAAGGACATCACCAACAGGAAAAGTAAGCCCCCACAAAACAGGATGAAATATTTGCAAATCACACCGCTGAGAAGAAGCTGAATCTGTAATTAACAGCTTCTACAATCCCATAATAAAAAGACAAATCAAATAAAGCATGGGGAAGGCTTTGAGAAGGCATTTCTCCAAAGACAGCACAGAAAGTAGCCAATAAGTGTGTAAAAAGATGATCGGCAGCATTAGTCACTGTGCAAACACAGATCAGAGCTGTGACGAGGTGGTCATCCGCCTCCACAAACAGGGACTTTATTAAAAATGACAGTGAAGAACAAGCAGTGGTGTGAAGGTGGAGCAACTGGAACTGTGCTGCGAGGAGGAATGCACAGCGAAGCAGCCACTCTGGAAAACGTTCTGGAACTTCCTTAGAAAGTTCATCAGACAGTGACCACATGCCCCACCAATTCTCCTCCTAGGTATACTACATGGAAAATAAAACAGCCACAGAATTCTAGTGAATACTTGCGCATAAATGCTCATAGCAGCCCTGCTCACCCTAATGGCAAAAGTGGCAAGAAACAGTCCATCAGCTAGCGAGTGGATAAACACAACATAGCACATCCATGCGTGGAACATACTAGAGCTTAACAAAGAGTACAGTTCTGATACAGCATGAATTTTGGAAATATTATAACATTTGGAAAAAACTACATGTGGCATGATCTTTATTTATATGGAATTCTCAGAATAGGCGAGCCTACACGAACAGAAAAACCAGAGGGCCTGTAGGGTTGCAGGAGAGGGCATTTGGGAGAGGAATTGCTAATACAAGCATGGTTCCTTTTTTGGATGATGAAATGGTCTAAAACTGTGGTCATGGTTGTACAACTGAATGTAGGATGGGGGGAGGGGCAAGGAAAAAAGGTGGAAAAGTATACATACAGCAAACAATGAAATGCTTCAAGGCTTTGATGTGGTTTAAAGTCTAAAAATGCTAGGCAGTAATAGTTTACAGTGAGTCTAATTTTAAATGAAACACAGGGTAAGTTCCTGAAAATGTTGACTTATTGTTTAATACTCACCGGAAACAGCTAGAAAAGACTTTGCAAGATGTTCTAAGGTGGAGAACCTGCAAAGAGGTCCCAAGGGACAGGGTCTGAGCCAGGGTCAGCCCTTTCTTGGAACTAGAAAGTCAGAGGGTCACAGACTTACTGAACAGTTACCCAGTCCAGCCTCTGCCCAGGGCGGTGGGAATCAGCCAGCAGCCAGCAAGACTGGGGGACTCGCCCAAGCTTCCGGCCTTTCCCAAGGTTTTTGTGAGGACCAAATGAGACCAACATATGACAAACTGTTTTAAAATCCTTGGGATTATGACAAGGCCTCCCAAATATGCGGGCTGGAAACTTGTGATGATTACCTAGGAAGCCCCTCATTTCCTGAGCTTCATTAAAAAGGTAAGAAGAAGCAGGTGGAACTCATAAAGCACCATCTTAAACCCAATATATCCACTGTTTTATGAACACGTAACCAGTGTGAACATTTGAAACATTTATGTTCAGTTTTCAAGCTAAGTCTCGAAAATCACACTTTTGGCACATCTCTTTGTGGCCTGGAGCAACTGCTCAGAAACCACGCGTGCCCAGTGGCTTCTAAATTGCACAACTTGGATGAAGACCAGAAAAGCGAGATTTGGCCGAAGGCCTTGAAGATACCTGGGAAAGGAGCATCTACATTAGAAGTCAAGGGCTGGCTCCAAGGCAGAGACATCATGGCAGCAGCACGTGACAGGGGACAGCTAGCGGCCCACCTCAGGGCAACCAGGAAGCAGGGACAGAGAAGCAGACTGAGAGGGAAGGACAGGGGAAGGTCATGTCTCCGTGACCATGCCTTTCTACCAAGCTGTACCTCCTAAGTTTCGGGCACCTCTCAGTAATGTCATCAAATTATGACCTCACTGATGGGCTAATCCACGGACAGGCAGAGCCCTCACAATCCAGTCACCTTCCAAAAACCCTCCCTCCAAACACATGAAAGTCTGAGGTGACATCTTGGATCTAACTCACAGCAGTATTTAAGTGGCAGACTTCTGGGTTTCAATGGTATGGCAGTGTGTTATGGTAAAGCTAAGATGGAACGCAACACAGATGATGCTATTGTGGTAGGTGGCGCGGGGACAGGATAGTCAGCGCTTCTGCTTTGGCTGTAGTTTCTTCTTTTAGCTTTCACATTCCGTTTGTTATGGGGCAGGGCATAGTTGATAAAAACAGAAGAGTAGAAGGTGGGGTGGAGGGATCACCTTTCCTAATCTACACCTCTGCTTCAGGCCTGTCCTCAGCTTATTAGGGGCATGAAGAGTCCTGGAGCCAGGAGAAAGAATCTGGGGATACTTGGGAGGGCTTTTCCTATCTCTCTTGGTTTCCCCTCTCCAACCTCAGAGTTGGAGCCTCTATCTCCCAAGAACAGGTCTCCTGCCTCGCCTAGTCACTATTAGTCTGTCCTCCCAATTGTGATATTTTGGGTCTCCTTGGCAGGAGGTGGGGATGGCAGGGGTGGAAAGAACTCACGAATGTTTCTGAATGAGAAGTCAGTGAAGTGCAGACATCTGGGCCCAGGATTTTACTGGTCCAGGGACACCACTGTAAACCCACTGACACTAATTGCTTTCACGTCTGCTCCCATTTCTAGTGGAAATAAAATGCTTCTCTGGCTAACGGAAAATGAAACACCATTTACTGTTTGTTTATCACATTACATAAGCGCTCTCCGTACTGCCTCTCCTCCTCTGAGTCCCTACTCTGAAACTTTGGAGGACATCTCACACCAAGCCTACACGTACAAGGTCTACATACCAGGTCTACACATACAAGGTAATACAGCTTTAAAAAGGTGTGTTATTCCTGCTAGGATTGCAGCAGCACTCCTTCACCCTAAATGGATATGGGGGTGTTGGGATCATGGGTTTTGGGATTTTTTATTCATTCTTCCAGGAATATTTTGTACATCCTTAGCTAATGTTAACTACGAAGACCAACTTTCTGATTCAGCTTTCTTCACACAGAAGTAGAGATACAAGCATAGCTAGAGTTTAGATTCAAGAAAATGCACTCTCAACCCACCACACCTAGCAGAGCAGTCCTTAAAAATGTCTTCTAACAAGTCGTAGGGAAGCCTCCTTTGGCAGTCCTATTCTAGTTGGCTGCTTGTGTCTACCCCAGGGTTATTTATTACATATGGTGGTGACAAGTAGAGAGACCCTGGACTGTATTTCTACTCCTCCCTATTTTCTTCTCTAGTCACAGAATCATTAATTTTTAGCGATACTTATGGTTGTCAAGAATAGAAACTACATTTCCCAGTCTCCCTTGCAATTAAGGGCTGTCATATGACTAAATTCTGGCTGACTGAGTGAGACTGGAAGTGACAGGTAAGGTTCCCCACGCCACTCCTTCCTCCCACCCCTTATGTGAATATAGACGGGGGTGAGGCTATGCTGAATCACACAGACATGGACAACACACTTGGGTGGTAGGAAACAAGATAGAAGACTTTGGAGCTCGGACACTGAGGACCTGCCAGACTGCCTACAGAGTAACTGCTGTGTGAGCAAGAAGCCAATTTCGTGGATCTGGGTTTCAATAGCTGAAACTGTAGATTTGGGCCCTATCTGTCAAAGAGAAGGTGATAGAAGTCCCCACCAGTGGGCTTTCATCCTGGAGAGCCAGGCTGTAGCTCTTCTTGCCTCTGTCACTGACGTTGAATCTCACGTCCACACCAGCTCATGGAGGGCAGAGACAGCATCTTTCTCATTGACATGTTTTGTCCACCCCCCTCTATATATTGTTTTCTGCTGCAGAAGCAGCAATCTTTGGCCAGACAGCCCCGGGGAATTGGAATAAAGGGCCACATTAAAACCAAAGCCCTTCCTTGGCATCTCTTTGGTCTGTCTCTGATATACCCTGTTATGGTGGCCAAAACAATTGTCCCAAAGTAGCCAATTCAAGAGGTATCTTAGATTCAAAACCTTCTTCAAAGCAGAGATCGGGTTTTTGTTTAAGCATCATCCTCTGCCCAGCTCTAAGGTTCTAGGTAGAGATCAGAGTAGGGGTGGATATTAAGCTCCACTAGGGCTCAGAGCACTGGCTGTTACAGCAGGACTCAGTCCCATGGCTTTTCCTGAGTCACTGGGTTTCGCCAGCAGAGAATTGCAAACATGAACCTTTGTTTAACTCAGATAGTGATGAAATATGCAGGGTGACTCCAACTCAGCCACTCAAGCCGAGCTCCCCAACTGACTGTTGGAGGTTGCCCAACCCGAGGGCACGAGGTCACAGAACTCTCCTCTCCAGCCAGCTTCCGAAGGGTAGGAGCATTTGGCTTGATTCCTAGAAAAACTATAATCTGGCAAAAGTAGTATTTGAAAAATGTCCCCACCTCTACTGAATAATGCAGAGGAGCAGCACAGAGCCCTGTCAAGTAGCATCTGTCCCCCACATGGAAGATGGTTAAGAACTGGCACATTCCCGCCCCGGCTCAAGAGGCAGCCGCCTGCCTGACCAGCACACAACTGAATGCAGACCTGGGCCAGGCTGTGATTAATTTCCTGCCCATCCAAGAGGAAGACCTGGTTCTGATAGTCATGCTTTGCCTAACTAAATTTGCCACACATAAACCTGCCTGGTGGCAGTGGCGCAAGCCTATAATCCCAGCACTCTGGGAGGCTGAGGCAAGAAGATTACAACACCGTCTTGAGTCTTAGCAAGACCCTGTCGCAAAATTAAAAAAATAAAAATCTGAGGATGCAGTTCAGGGAGAAAGCCCTGGCTTCAAACAGTGGTACAGTTAAAACAGAGCTGCTGCACAATAGAGCGGGCACATCATCTTGGGTGGTGAAGTAAAAGCTTCCGCTATCTCCTCCCTGTGGTTTAAGTGGAGTTGTGATGAGGGGCGCATTTTTCTTGAAAACCAGCACTGATGTGAGGGGACAGTAGTCTTCCCACGAGGGGCTGTTATTCTAGCACTGCATTCGCCTGGAGGACTTCCCCATACCTGGCAGGGAGCGGACAAGACACAGCAATGTGCACAGGTGCTCAGGAGAGCCGCCAGGGCCTCAAGGAAAGCAGGCCAGTGTGTTGAAATCAAACCCAGCCCAATAGAAGAGACCATCAGATGCCCGCCCAACACGGCCCTGGGGCCCTCCCTCAACCCTCTGCTGCTGCTCACAACTAACCTGGGTAACACAGCTCACTAACAATAGGTGGGTTGTTCTGTTAGTTCACTTTTATAGGCATTTATCTGAGAGTTACTTGGTTATTCATTTATTTATTTATTTGTTTGTTTGTTTGCTTGTTGTGTTTGTTTGTTTCTTTATTTATTCATTTTGTGGCTGGCTCAGCCTGCCCTGGTGGTGGTGCTGGCGCAGCATGTGGTGCCGGGGATCGAACTGCAGTCCCCGCAGTCGCCTGAGCCCTCCTAAGCAGGCGCTTTAGACCACTGAACCATCTCGCCGGCCCTACTTGGTTATTTTTAGAGAAAGGATACCTATTCATTTCCTTTTCCTAATTAAGCAACACGGGCAAATCTAAAGAAAATGGGATCTGTCCCCTATCTCACCACCCATCACATACCTATGATTAGGTTAAGTGTCTGACATTTCAGTTACTTCTGCACATACACAGCTAGCAGGTGGGGAGATTTATTGGTAGAAATAACTTTAAAGGGAGTTGCCACATTTTTTTCTTCCTTTAATAAAGAGGTGTTTGTTATTTAACCTTAGATAAGAAAGGAACAGAACTGAAATGGAATCTGCTGAATTTCTGAAATGATATAGATCCTTAGCATTTTAGAACTGGCAGGATTCTAAGGGCAGAGTTGCTGCACAAGACCAGCCAAGGTACACAACATCAGAATGGCAGGCAGAGTGGCTGGGCATGCAGCTCAGTGGCACAGTGCCTGGCTGGCAAGTGCAAGGCCCTGAGTTCAGCTTCTGATAAGAGAAGCAGGTAGAAGGAGGGGAGGGAGGGGGAGGGAGAGAGGGACAGAGACAGAGAGAGACAGACAAAGAGAAAGAGACAGACAGACAGACAGACAGACAGACAGACAGACTGACTGACTGACTGACTGACTGACTGACTGACTGAGGCAGGCAGCAGGGGAAAATACAGCTCCCAGCCCCAAATAACCGAAACACACTTTCCCTGGCATTCTGGAAAGAGGCTTTGACTTCAGATCAGGGTAACCAGCTGCCTTGGAGTCCATCTCCAGCAGGCCTAGGCCCCAGATCACTGCTGGGTTTGTGTCCTGGGATATCTACCTTTCTCTTGGAGGCGCATCTCTCGGGCTTCACAAACCCTGACAACAAAGCTAAAAAAAAAAGGGCATTAACCACCCAATATGCTGGCAAGAGAAAAACAAAAATTTTAAAGCTCAGATCAGTGTCCTGGGTCTCCCAGGGTACAGCAAAGCAGATCTGGCCAATTCCCGGGAAAGAAGCGCAGTGTAGGAAGTGGACACGTAGGAGAGACCTGACTCAGACACTATCGCTGAGAACCAAAGCCTCCTTGACCTTGCCGTCACCCTCAGTCTCAGCCGTGACCGTGGAGCAGAGCTGAGCTTCAGGAAATGGTGAGACAGCTTTTGAAATTACACAGAACTCCTACAGAAACAGAGACTTTCACAGAAGAGTCCTGGGCCCTACGTACCGCTCAGCACGGGTGTCAACCCAGGAGTATGCGACACTGCTTCATAGGACAACTGAGAGTGACTGAAGCGGGCAGGAGGAGGAGGAGTGGAAGGAGGTGTCAGGTAGAGGGACATCAGGAGCAGAGGCGCCTGTGGCCGGCAGCTCTCCTTCACCATGGCGAGGACACAGAGCTGCGGCTATTGAGCCTATATCCCCTTGGAACTTGCAACCTAGTTCCTTTAGGTGAAGTCACAGCATACCGGACGGTCTCCTTCCTGAGCAGGCGGCCCCTGATCAAGGCCCCAGTGTGAATGGGCAGCTCCATAGTTCCTTGTCAGTGCGCTGGGATGACAGACAACTTTCCGTACCCCACACTGATAGTATTTCTGGGGAGGAGCTGGGCAAAGAAGCCCTTGACCTCAGGGCCCGGTGAAGAAGGGCCTCAGCCTTGGAGTTAGATGGGCCAGCTGCAAAGTCCTGCTCTGCCACTTGAACTGCTGCAAGCAGTCTCAGCACTTAGCCTGAGCCCCAGTGTTAGCTACAGTCTTCACATGACTTTCATGGCAGTCTGCATGTCAAATGTCCACAAAGGCCCATGTGTTAACACTTGGCCCATGGGTTGGCACTGCTGGGAGGTGGGGTAAGCCTTAAGAGACATGGACTAGAGGGAGGTCTTCTGGCTATTGGGGGTGTGCCTTAGAAGGTGCTAGTGGGGACTGGTACCCCCTCTTCCTCTCTTATTCAGTCCAGACATGAGGTAGAAGACTGTTCAACCACACACTGCCACATCCCAGGCCCCAAACCAACAGCATCCATCTGTCATCAACCGAAACCTCCCACACTGTGAGTCCAAATCAACCCTTTCTTTCCTAATTTGGTTATCTCAGGTACTTGTTACAGTAATGGAAAGCTGATTAATATGACCACAGAACATGGATGTGTTAGACACTGATTTGTATTCCTTCAAAATTCATATGGTTAGGTCTTAACCTCAAGTATCACAGAATGTAAGTGAAGATGACCTCATTGGAGGTGGCCCTTATCCAATATGGCCAGTGCCCTTTTAAGAGGAAGAGATTAGAACACAGGCACATGAGAGACAGGACTCTGATTCCAGCCTCTAAAACAATGAAAAAAAATCTGTTGTTTAAATCACCCGGTGTAAGGGGCTTCGGAGATAGCTCAGTAGAATGAGCACTTGCCTGGTAAACGCAAGGACCTCAGTTCAATCTCGAGCTCCACAAAATAAATAAATAAATAAATAAATAAATAAAATCAATCAATCAATCACCCAGTGTGTGGCACTTTGCCTTGGCAGCCCTGGCAAGCTGGTAAAAAGCACACTGCATGTAGACTTCTTCCAATGGCATCAACTCTCGGCGAGGAGGATCCAGCCTTGGGCTTCAGAAACTGGCATCTGCTTGGGCCCCCATCTCGTCTTCCTTGGGGCCCTCACAACTCTGAGCTGTGTGTGCTGAGCACCACCCCTCTCCTTGGAAGCTGTGAGTTGTCCCCCCAAGCCCTGGGCAGACCCAAGCAGACGGTGGACGCCTGTGGCTCTGCCATCGCGTCAGCCTTAGCCAACATGTCCCCTGGCATTCCTGTGCTGAGACACAGGTGCCACTCGTGCCTATGGGGCTCCCTCATTTGTAAAATGACTGGCCACACTAAAGGAGCATTTGTCCATGCTTTTGTGAGTACCAGGAAGGAAGAACAGAGCAGACTTGTCCCCAGGCCTTAATAGTCTGCCTGGGAACAGACACCATGGGGAGCAGGCCATCGATTTACGAGGGCTTCTTTAGCTTGTCACCAACCTGTAGTTCTCCTGCCACCAAGGCACTTTGCACAGCCAGAGCCAGCATCCTCAACAACAAGTACTAAGCATGCGTTCCTTGTCCATAGCATAAACAAAAGAAAATATCGGATCCAAGAAAAACCGATAAAATCCTTGCTAATGGTTGGTACCCACAGTGGCACTTGCTCCAGCGGGACAGGGAGCTCCCAGCTAGGAGCATTCGGCATTTTGCAGTGAGCCAGGGGACACAGAATCTGAAGAGAAGGTGCATTTCTTGACCAAAGCTGGGGGAAGCAACCTCTGAAGCACACGGTCGACCTTTGCCTTCAAGGCTGGGCCAGCTACCACCCCTCTGGCCAGCGTGCAGCCTGGGCCACTGTTACGGTTTGTGTCTAGTTGTTCTCCCAAAGCCTCTTGCAATCATGGAGCGGACTTCTAGAGTTTGTGATTAACTCATGATCCACTGGGGTTGTGGGTATGAGTATTATACCCAGCCTGGGGTGGAGAGTCTCAAGGCAACATGAGGGAGACAGACTTGCTCTCCTCCCATTTGCTCTTGCTGTTTTGCTGAAACCTCCACAAACTGTGAGCTAAATAAACCTCTCCTTCCTTCATTTTGGGTGTCAAGTATTTTCTCCCAGCAATGAGAGAAGAGTAACTGAGATAGCCACGCTGTCAAACATGCCTGTAAGCAAAGCAACTCACAGTGAGGCCAAAGGAACAATCTGGAAGGTATGGCCTGGATGACCTCCTGTGCAAACCAAGTTCAACCACACAGCCCCATCTGGTTCTTTCATTTGCATAGTGAAAGAGGAACAGCACAGGAATTTTACAGCACAAAGGGGCCCACATAAAACACACCAGGTGGCTGAGCCCTAAAACTGTCTCAGGAACCAGGTTCTGGAATCTTTGGATGTTTTCCATCTGCTATACAGCTGCCAAAGCAAACCACATTTGTTCTAAAAAAAAGAGATGGGCTTGTTCATATCAGTCATGATAAGGCAGGTTTTATCTACCATTAGGAGGCTGCCGCTTCAGCAGGGAGCATTCGGCTCCCTCCCAGTGCCATCAGGCTAAGTGATGCCAAACCACTTCTGAGTACCACACTGAGTGCTCTGGGACACTGGAAAAACACAAAACGTGGGTCCTGTCCCTTAGTGCCTTTCAATCTGGACAGGGAGAAGATATGGGTCTGTTTGGAAAGGACTCACCATGACAGGCAGTCTCGCTGCATGGGAGGCCACGTCCATGACGCAGGTCTGTGAGTGCTGTAAGGATTTGGCAGAGCCAGCCAGGCCCATGGCAAACCCAACCAACTGAGCAAAGCCAGCCAGCAAAAGCGGAAGACGCCCGGGAGCCGAGCTGCTGGTCTTCACAGGGAGCATGATGCCTCTGGTCTCCTAAGATTAGTGCAGCCGTTCCCACAAGGACCACGGCAGAGCAGAAGTTGATCATGGCAAGGACAAGGGCCACTCTGCTTGGGCTCCATTCCCGGTATAGCCATGTGGGCCACACATGTGGCTTCTCTATACCTCCTGTGCAAAAAGAAGACTAGTAGTTGCACTCATGTGAGAGCGTTGATGTGGAGAGCACATAGGCACAGTGCCTAGCACGTCGGAGGTCTTGATAAATGCTGGCTGCCAGTGCTTTGGGTCTCAACTTGTAAGGGGCTTCCCTCAGACAATACAAAGATGGAGATATGCAGTCTAAGCCTAGAGACTGCTATGTAGTCCAAAATAATTTGCTTTCCATGTATATGTAAAATACATTCCAGAATACAAGTTCCACTATGAAAATGACTTTCATCTCTTTGTTCGCCTTAGTGCCCATTTTCTTGTCACAGGCACAGTGAACATTTGCTGAACAAATACTTGTTGAGCAAAGACGCCATTTTTTTCATGAAATAATACATCCTTACTAGTACAAAAAATAAATAAAGTACATTATCTGGATGGCTGTTGCCAGTCAGTTAGGATCTGAACTATTCCCCCAAAGGCTAGTGTGTTAAAAACTTGCTCCCCAGCCTATGGTGGTATTAGGAGGTGATGGAAGCTTCAGGAGGCAGGGTCTAGTGGGAGGAAGTGAGGTCAGGGGGCGTGGCCTTGAAGGGGCTTCAGGACCACAGCCCTTTCCTCTCTCTTTGCTTCTGGGCTACTATGAAGGGAACAAAACTCCTCTGCCAGATGTCCTCCCTGAACAACCACAGACAAGAAATTTCTGGAACCATGAACCAAAAACAAACCATCCTCAGAGAAGACTATAACTCAAGGTAGAGGCCACTGTGCAATCAGTGAATTGAGGCGGTAGGAACAGCACAGGGCCTGCTTTTCCCTTATTTCTCTGCCTAGGCTCAGCAGCTACAGTGTCCAAACAGAGAGCAGAACAGGCACTGAGAACCAAACACAGCAACCAAGATGTCTCAGAACATCAAGTGGCAGGGAAGAAGCCCACCTATCCGCCGAAAGGAATCACCCCTGATCCTGCACTCCCATGTTCAGAGCACTGTCCGGTGCCATTGCCCTTTCGGAGAGAACACCCCTAAAATGTCCCCCAGAGAGGAGTTCCAAGCACCCAACTTTCATGTCCTCTAAAGCCGGCCCCTCCTCTCTCGGATCTTCCCAGGACTTCAGCTCTCAAGTCTTCTCATCGCACAGGCCTAGGACATGCGTTTTGATGGCAAGCACAGCCTTTCTTTGCTGTCTTGTTTTTCCTGCCCTTCTGCCCATGGAGCCCCTTTGGTACTGACATGCCACTGAGGGAGGGCATCATCTGTACCAAAATGCACGAGGACTCACTGAGTCACCCTACTTCCTCCACCCACCTCGGCCATCCAAACTCAGAGCACGGAATAAAGGTCTCAAAAAGTGGATGCTACTGGGTGTGATCCAGCCCTGGGGGAGCTGCAGGGCCCAGAAGCCTTCCCACCCCTCACTTTTCCTCAAGCAAGGAGCCATCTGCTCATGTCTGGAATCAGAGGGATACTTAAGTTCCCTTCCACAGCTCATCAGTAACAAGCCAGACTCTTTGTGGGTGTAGACTCCTAGCTGGGCAAAGTGGCCTCTCTGATGATCCATGTCCTCATCTGATGAGTATCTGTCTGCCTTAGACTGTGGAAATGCTCATAGAAGATCAAGAGCACAAAGCAGAGTTTGGCACGCAAGGGCCACAGCACTGTCACCCGTATGGTTATTCTGACCAGCCTCTTATTTTGTATTCACGCACTCCACAGCCACTAACCATGTTTTCTCTAATGTCAAACATGTGCCCAGCACACGGTGATAAAAAAGACAGCTACAGCCCCAGCCCTCATAGAATTTAGGGCCTCATGAGAGAAATAGTAAATATACAATAAACAAAGAAACATCCTTTCAGGTCATAAAAATGCTGCGAAAGAAACAAGTAGAGACTATGATAGAAAGTACCAGAAGGAAAGGAACAAGTACAGACTGGGCTCTCCAAGTGACACGTATAGAAGAGGGAAAGACTGAGAAGCAGCTATCCCCTGGGAGCAGAGGCTCTGTGGGCCCAGAAGTGAGAGCAATCAGAACAGCAGGGTGCCAGCCCCAAAGGGATCATGTCACCAGGTAGGTGGAGACCAGCAGGACTAGATCTGCTGGCCTGGCTGGAAGTCTGAACTTGATCCTATGGGTGGTGAGAAGTCTCCAAGAGGCTGGAATTCCAAGAGGGCACTTCTTACAGAGGTCGCCACACGTTCTTTAGTCGTTTGCAGCACAGAGTTTATATCTACCTCCTATTAAGGCATTTGCACTGTTCCGGGCACTGGATGAAAAACTGTACAAGAACTATACGAGCACAGTGTGGCAGCAGTGGGCATCAGGGCGATGGATGTGGGGACAGACAGGAGAGGAAAGATTTGTGGACACCTAAGAGAGAAGAGGGTGGACCGGCTTTGCTGAGAGAGTGAGCAGGCCCTGGGGAAGAGCGAGCCCAGGTCAGACACTGCCACCAGCTTCTCCAAGTAGCCCAACACCATCAGCATGAGCCCCTCCCAGGCACAGTTACCACTCAGTCGAAGAACAAGAAGGTATCAGCCAACTTCTGCATAAAGCACCACCATAAACACTGTGCAATGTGTTCATTGTGCAGCACAGGCGAGGCTGATCCCTGCAGCAGTGTCCCTTACAGCGGGGCAGGGGACATAATACCAGGTCCCTCAGGGCATGCCTGAAGCCAAGCATAGCACTGAACCCAGTATGTTCTCTGTCTTCCTGTACATGTGTGCCAGGGATAAAGTTTGGTTCATGCATCAGGCATCATGTAGCACAGGCACTTTAGACAAAGAGACCATGCATGTCCTGGGTGGGACAGAGCCGGCTGCTGTGAGATATTGTTGTGCTACCCACCATGCATCCAATTGACAACAGATGCACTGTTTACTTCTGGAATTTTTCACTTAATGGCTTGGACCTTGGTTGACTGCAAGTAACTGAGAGTACAGAAAGTAGAATCATGAGTTGGGGCGATAGTTGCCCCCTGGAGTACTCTAGTACTCTGTGCCTGCCTGCTTCTTTCCCACGCTACCCCCTTCTAGTGGCTGAGTCTACCAGTAGTTTCCGAAAGAACCTTCAATTGCCCAATCGTCCATTTAAGTTATCTGCAAGGACGAAACAGGAGATTTAACCTAAAGACACAAAGAGTCAGTGCTGTTTACCATCAACAGCAGTGCTGCCTGTGTTCACAGTGTAGCTGAGCTTGAGAGGGTGGGCGGGGCTTCTGACTGCGTCATGAAGCCTGTCAGACAAAGACCTAGGACAATGTCAGGCTCAAAACAGCAACAAAACCCTGAGCCCAGGGACACTTTCCATAAATGCAGCAAGAAAAGAATTGCCGGAACACAGGTCTTTCAGCTGCAGCAGGAATAACAATATCAGCTAGCACATCATAATCACACAAGAATGCACGTCTGGATTCAGAATGTACTCGCTGAAGGGGTCGGAGCCGCCGCACAGTGCAGAGTGCACACGGTTTAATAAAAACGCAAACTGAGAAGCATCAGCCGCTTCTACCAAGGCACAGATGAAGTTCACACTAGACTGCAGTCAGTGAGGAAACAGAGAGAGGGAGGGAGAAAGAGGCTTTCAAGAGACGAGTGTGCTGGGTCTCTCGTCCTGCTACCTTTGGAAAGAAGGGGTTAAGTGGTGGGTAAGAAGAGAGAGGTATCAGCCTTTCCTGACCTGGCTTCAGCCCCAAGACTGGACCAAGGCTGTCATTGCTAGAGGCCAGCCATTCACCTGCTCTGGAGAACCTTCCGCCAGGGGCCTTGAAGGGGACACACCAGACTGGAAACCATAGCAAGATGAGAAATGGACCACAGTAAAAAACAAAAAAAAAAAAAGGAAATGAAATGAAGGGGTGCACTGAGGGCAGAGGGAATAGAGCTGCCTTTTGGGTGGGAAATTATTCTGCTCTCACTAATAGCTCTCAAGAGATGTAGAACTGAAACGCAGGCACAGGGTTGGGCCAGCACAGGACGGAGGAAATCTGTAGAATATACAGCCCTCAGGGTGATTTCTCCTTCCAGCGAAGAAGTTTTTTTCTTATCCCAGCCCTCAGCTTGCTCGTTTGTCCTTCAACATCTTTCTTTATATGGTAAAAATAATAGGGGTGCACAGGGGTCACCCTGAGTCCACGCCCGCGAGGCCACCGCAAGGAGCCTCCCGAAGCCCCCAGTGCTGGTTTCAGCTGCTGACCCTGCTCTTCCTTTCTGCCTCTGACCATCAGCTGTAAGATGTTTGCCCATCTCAGCAATCTCATTGGCTGAGATCCATTAAAGCGGAAGACAGCCCCGACCAGCACCAAAGGCCGCAGCCTCACACCTGGTCAATGGCACAGTGGGAATGAAAACTTGGGTCTTCTGAGCAGCACTCTGGGTGTGTGTGTTTGGGGGGTGGGGGGGGCGGCTTCCCATCTCCTGGGAAACATTCTTCAGCCCTTCTCATTGATGTGATTGATAATGCACTGCCTAGAAGGCAGGAGAACAGGGGCTGAGGCTGACCAGGGCTGTAGAAGTATCCTGCCAACTTCCCTCCATGTATCCTGGTCAGACCAAAGAGTCTGAGGCCTCAGCAGGTGGTTCCTGGCTTTGTGTTTCTTCTGTGTTCCCATCTAGCAGAAGGCCTGGCAGGGAGGAAAGGCAGCAGATGGTTCTTGCACAAATCCAGGTTGTTATATTGGACTTGTCCAGCGTTTCCTGTTCAAGAACTCAGACAGGAAGATGCATGCCAGTGTGAGAGGTGAGCACCATTCCAACGGGAGCTGGGTGCAGGGACTACCCACAACTGCGATTGAGACCCAGAGGTCAGGAGTACAAAAAGAGACTGGCCTGTTGTACAAGTCCTCACCCTTTTCCTGCAGAGGGAAGGATGCCACAGACTGGGCCACTTCTCGTCCTCCATTGTGACCACCAGCCTCCCTCATGCATACCACAGCACTAACTGCTGGTCTCCTTGTGTCTCTGCTTGCCAACTGCTAAGCCACAGCAGAGGCGACTTCCTGCCGGACATCAGGTCTTACTTCCCAGTCTCCTGCTGTGAACCCTCCAAGGGTCTGAGGGCCACGAGATGCAGAGCCCCAAGTCCTAGCTGTGGCTGTGCAGGCTCCTCCTGCCCCCCTCTTCTACTACACCTCTGTCTTTCCCTCTAAGTGCGCCCCCTCCAGCCCTCTGGGCTCCATGCTGTGGCAGAAGTACAAACATCATGGTCTTGCCCCATCCAAGCTCGCAATTGCTCCCACCTGCTGTCCCGGAATGGCTGCATCCCTCCCTCTCTTGCTTCCTTTAAATCTCTACTTAAATAGAGAACTCATTTAAGAGTTTTCGCCTTCAGAGAACTCACTTCTGACCTCCCTGGAGAAGCCAGTGCCACCTTCATCCCCCATCACTCTCTCCACCATCCCTGCTGGGCTTTGAGGAAGAGATGAAATTCTTGGGCTTTTTTGTTGTTGTTATTGTTATGTTTTTTGGGGGGGTTTTTGTTTGTTTTGTTTTTTGCTTTTTAAAGTCTTATGGAGTGAAACCTTGGCCTTCACATTAAGCTACATACTCGGGCCTTCATATTTTATCTTCAATTCATTTGGCCAAGACTTGAACTTGTGATCCTCTGCCTCCGTTTCCCAGAGTGCTTGGATTACAGGTGCATGGCCCCATGCCTGGCTGCAGATGTCTCTTTAGGGTTTGCTTCCCTGACAAGAAGGGGCTTCAGCCCCACACAGACAGGACCAGCTGTTGGCTTGGGGGCAGCGGCTGATGCAGAGAAGGTGCTCGGCGGCGTAAGCGTGGGGCTTGTCCAGAATGAGTCCACACCTCCAACTGGCTCTCCACGGAGAAAGCACTGCTGTTGCTGCAAGCGGCTGCTGGTGTTTTGGTGAATACAGGTTGAGGTTGAATCTTCCCACCTTGCACACAGCTGCGGAGCCAAAGGATGAGGACTAAGCCTACGCGCGGGGCCGAGGAAGCAGGGGTCACCTTCGCAGACACAGAGGGCCTGACTGCAGGGTCCCAAGAGCAGCCAGACGCTGGGGCGCTGCCGCAGGGAAGGGCTCGCCCCTGCCTCTGAGGTCCAGCCAGTGCTAGTATGCTTCGGACGGAAACGCGGGCAGAGAGATCCTTTTTTTTTTTTAAACCTCAAATTATCAGGACTTTGAGTTCTGAAGCAGATGCTGCTCTTTGAACAGGACTGATGTTCCCGTCCCTGGGAGGAAGTGGGTGCAGGCAGGCCCGCCCCCGCGTGGGAGGATGACACGGCACTAATGAAGGCTGCAGTGCGTTTCAAGGGTGCTTTTTTAGAATTCCATGCCCAGTAATTGTGCTCAGAAGAATTCACTTCAAACAGGATGTCATGAATCAGACAAAAGTTATAAGCAAAGATAATCATCTATGCACTATTTATAATGGGAAATAAATGTCTAAAAATAAGAATTATAACGCATATAAAATTCTTAGCTCAGTGCTTGGCACAGCAAGTATTCCATAAGGAGTAGATACAACATTTTAATTTTGAATAATTAAAGTAAGTCTGGTATACCCATGGTTCCATCCACCTGTATTCTCAGAAAACCCCCAATCTTTTCCCATGGTCCCAGTCCCTGTATTTGCCCATCAGATCTGTTCTTTCTAAACCCCAACCACAGCAGTCTTCATTAGACTTCCTTCTGAGAGGTGGTTTCAAAACAAACACCGTCTATAATTTAATCAGCACTTTTTAGCATCTGTCATGTTCTGAGCCCTGGCTACAGTCAGCATCCCAGGAGTGGCTGCTTGAACCACTGGGCTGTAAGCCTGGCCTTTCCACAGAGGGCCCCAAGCGAGAGTCCAGCAGGGCTTCCTCAGAGCTGTCAATCAAGC
>PVKN010013592.1:0-19807 GCA_004027915.1 Capromys pilorides | reverse complement strand
CTAGTGATGTGGAGCATTTCTTCATGTACTTATAGGCTTGCTGAATTTCTTTCTCTGAGAAATTTGTGTTCATCTCGGATGCCATTTCTGGATTGGGTCTTTGAATTTTGGGACCCAAATGGTTTTTAGTTCTTTATAAATTCTAGATAGAAGACCTTTGTCTGAATACTTATTAGTTAAAATCTTTTCAAAATTTGTGGGTTGTCTTTTCACTCTGTTGGTAACTTCTTTTGATGTGCAAAAACTTCTTAGTGACCAATATTCTTTTACCACCTTGTGTGTGTGTGCCTATGCACACGTACATGCTCATGTCTGTTTCTATGTAGTACACCCATATCTCAACAAAATAAGCTCTTCCCTGTAGAATCATGTAAAGGAATAAGGTAACAAATGAAAGTTATGCATGTCTGTATAGTTTGGATTTTATACATCTTCTGAGAAAGAACAGTGACTTGACTCTTTTTCAAAAGTCTTCTTTGAATTTTAAAAATAGAAAAAATAATGAAAATGATACAAAATTTCATAACAAGATGAAAGAAAATTGGCAATTTTTATCATGTCACATGGTCTTATCTTCAAAGGAGCTGCTCAGATTACCAAATACAGATGTGTAAAACTGACCAAACAATATAAGCACTAATTGTTCAGCTGTATTTTCCCATTGGTTTGAATAGAAAGATTTCTGAACAGAACTGTCTCTTAAACATTAAGAATTAGAAGGTACAACAAAATCTATTTCAAGGGGCTGGCAAGATGGCTCAGCAGTCTAAAGCGCTTGCTTGGACAAGCCTAGGCAAACACAGAGACCATGGTTGGATCCCTGGCACCACATGCTGAGCTAGGCCCACCCTTATAGCAGGCTGAGCCAGCCATAAAAAAAAATTTTAGTTCAAGGGGCCAAGGGTTGAATCCCCTTCTTACCATTCCTGCCTCATCCCTGAGGCATGCTGAGACAGCATTGAGAATGGGCTTGGTGACATGTGCCTGTAATCCCAGCTCATAGGATCACTACAAGTCTGATTTGTGTAGTGAGACCCTGTAGACCCTACACTAAAAATACATTAACAAAATTTAGTTCAGCTGTGCTTAAAATGAAGCTCACAGAGAAGCAGCGCGCCTCTTATTCTCTGCCTCTGGGGGTGGGGTACATCTTTCTTTGATGTCCTATCCTGTTTCATCAGTGCTTTTCAAACCCCAACTCTGGCTTCTAACTATAAAAATAGTTTTTTAGGTTAGAATGTCTTACCGAGATTGAGGAAAACTTGCCAACAAAGTCTCAAATAACCAAATTACAAGTATAAAGCTGAAAAGCAAAGAGGGAGAGTGTGCAGCAGAAGTAGGAAAATATATAAAAAAGATATGCTTTTAAAAAATAAGATCTCGAGCCGGGCATGGTGGCACACGCCTGTAATCCCAGCACTTGGGAGGCTGAGGCAGGAGGATTGATGTGAGTTCGAAATCAGCCTGGACTACAAAAGTGAGCTCAAGGCCAGCTTGAACTGCACAGCGAGACCCTGTCTCAAAAAGACAAAAAAAAAAAAAAAAAAAAAAAAGTAAGGTCTCACTCTGTGAAAAATCTTCAGCATCTTCTTTGGATAAGGGAAATCTGGGGGGCATACATAGAATATAAATTTGCAAAACTACAAAATTGTCCAATTAAGTGTGTTCACATTGAGGCTTTGTCTTAGTCCTTTTTCACTCGTTGCTGGAACAAATACTCGACACACAAGCTCAGGGGAGGAAAGGTTTGTTTAGCTCATAGTTACTAGATGTTTCAAAATTTAAAGCAGCCTAAATTATGTAGCAAGGCCTTGAGACTCTGCATCACCATGACCAGGATGATTTGCTCCATACCTCTGAGAGGCCCCCGCCTGGCAGGGGAGGCGGGCTCTGACAGTGCTTGCTGTCAGTTTAACGGTTCCTGCCTCTATTGGCCATGCCCTCTCAAGCCCCACCCTGATCCTTTGGCCCCGCCCCTGGAACCATGCGCTTGACAGCCCTATGATTTACATGAGGCTTTGGGGGAGCAACTAGATATAAATTGTAACAGGCTTGCATGGGTCTGGTATGGAACTGTATAAATAAAAAAGTAAGAGGATAGAAGGAAGCAGGAAAGCAGATCTTTTGTAAATAAGAAGAGATCTGAATGACAGGGTGAGGGAGAAGGGAAGTAAAAGCACTTAAGAAGAGTCAGGTGGGACCGTGGCGATAGCTCAGTGGTCTAAGTGCCTGCCCGGCAAGTGCAAAGACCCCAGTTCAATCCCCAATACCACATGTGTGCTAACCCTATGCCAAGCTTGCCACAGAAACCGGGCATGGTGGTGCACACCTGTAAATCCAGTGCTGGGGAGGCTGAGACAGGAGGATCACCACAAGTTGAGTCTGAGCTATAGAGCGAGACCTGTATCAAATAAGCAAATAAATAAATTTTTCAAAGAAAATTAAAAAATATAACCAAGAAGAATCAGGTACATGTACCAAACAGTGAATGTGAATACTGCATGTCATAATCTTAATTAAAAAATCCTGATGAACGTGGGGCAAGGGAACTTAAAGATGGAGGCAGGGAAGGGGGTGGGCAACAGGAATCAAAGTGAGCTACATGCATGCCCCTGCTCCCTAAGATGGATGCGTGTGTCCTGCATTACAGGCATGTGCATATACAATAAAACTGTTTCAACAAGATGTTTCTTTCCATACTATAGGGGAAGTTTAGGAGTAGCCAGACATAAACAATAGAACCAAATGGTAACTGCATATTTTTGTGCTTTGATTGTACTATTGATCAATAATACTGTGATCTTTTTTTTTTTTTTTTTCTTTTTTTTGTACTTTAGGGAGGGGTCTACAGCGTGTTCAGGGTATCACTACTAGATTGTACTTGTAGTGATCCACCTGTTTACAGCCTCCCAAGAGCTGGGATTATGGGCATGGGCCACCATGCCCAGTATCAATTGCCTTCTCAGCATGCCCTGGGGGTGGGGGTGGGGCCGGCATGGGATTCAATTTTTAATGTCTTAGAAGCATGACAAAAACATAAAATAATTGGCATTTGTGTGAGTCTACCATGTGTAGTTTTCTTTCTAATACATTAATTTGCACACACTCCCAGACACACACAGGTAGAAATTGAGGCTCAAAGGAGCTGTAGTTTTCTACACATTGCACAGTAGCCGCAGATTGGAGGAACCCCACTTACTGGGCTGCCTCACCCAACCTACAATATATCACAGCTGTTCCTAGGACCACTCCTTTGACACACATGTATGGGAGCACTGTATTCTGAAGCTCAGGAAACCCTTTCCTAGGATGCTGACACGGGCAGACCAAAGCATGCATGTGTAAAGAGAGATTCTGACTTTTCAATCTGTTGTTTAAATAAAAACAATGGATAGTAAGCATGGTGGTTCTTGAACCCGGATCTAACAGAAGTCAGGCCATTTCTTCAATAAAATTAGACAACAGACCACAGCCAGGAACTGACCAGATAAACGAAAGATGCAGCTTGTAGGCATACAATAGAAGAATAAAAATTTAATAAGGCAAGATGCTTCCAGAATATATGAGGAGACAAATTAGCAGCAAGAGGTGGCCTTGGTGTGGGACCTTCCTGAAGGCAAGGAACCCTTTCAAACTGGAGCTGTGGGCAGCAGATTTAGAGCCGTAGCCCAGCCTCTGTATTTCAGGAAGCAGCTTCCAGAAGGATCCAGCTGCTACAGCACCGAAGCAGTTAAATTCCATCATCTCCTAGGGAACCGGTGTGACAGCGCACAGGAGAATCCCGGCAACATTAATCTGCTGCTTAATAAAGTGAATTTTGATTGCTACTGATGTTCCTTTTTTTTAAAAAGTCAATTTCTTTCTACTATATTCGGATTCAATTCCAGCCAGCATGCTCCGAATGCAGGCATGGTCTCTATGCTAGATAGAACTTACGATTAAAGGCATTTATAAAAAATGTTCTGCACACTGACAATGAGCTTGATTTAAATATTTTTACTCTCCCAAGGAAAATAATTTAAGGTGGGTCTGCCTCATGAAAATGATTTATACATTGGCATTCATTTTATCTCCATTAATGAGAAAAGTTTAATTTCTGCAAATTGTATGTAACTTGAGCTTATATTATTGGATAGTTTGTGATATATTTGCCAGGGTTTTTTTTCCATGAGTTAAAATACTCCTTTTTTAAAAAAAGAAATATATATATTATATATTATATAATTATATATATTATAATTATATATTATATTATATATAATTGGCATATATATATATATACATATATATATGCCAATGCAGAATTTACATATCTCCATCCATGGACACCCCCCTTCCCACGCACACACACAGATCTGTTCAAGGTTGTCTGAGCTTTCTCCTCTTTAAAAAACCCTCTTCTGTTTGCAGCGGTGTTGACAAGCGGTAACAGGGTGCCTGGTGCTGCTGCGCGGAGGGCACTCTCCATCTGCACCTGCGCACTGAGATTTGGGGAGGGTGCATATCAACCCACTGCGAAAGCTGCGAGTTACAGCGAGAATGATCTTACTTTTCTTGCTGAATAATGAAGAATTAACCTCTTTACCCTTTAAAAACATAGCAACTAGCAAGGAGGCCTTTTTCCCCCCCCATCCTTTTTTGCTTTAAGATTGGCTTTCTCTAAAATTTGTATCTGCTCTCTGACTGACTCAATAACCAATTACTCTGATGTAGATTTTGTTTGTTTTCCGGCTCTCTGATGACTGGTACCAATGTACACGACTTAAATATAAAAGCAAAGGGGCCAAAGGGTAATTGCTTCATTGATAAAGTGCAGGGTGTATGCAGGCGTGGGTGGGAGTGACACTCAGTACTATACTTTACAAAGGGCACCCCCATTTCATAGCCCCAGCAGAGTTGGTCAGTGGAGTCCAAAGAGGCAGGAACTTGCAGATTCTGGAAAAATGGCCCTGGAGCTCAGCGGTCCTGCCTGAAGGCAAAGGCGGCTGTTGACCTACAAAAGAGCTTTGTTAAACCAAATCTTCAATTCCAAAAAGAGCACCTAATTTACACTCTGCAGCCTGCTGGGTATTTTTTGCATTTGCTATTTTTAAAACATTTGTAGGGTACCCCTTTGTTACTGTCGATGACAGCAGAATATCAAAGGCTTTCTTTTTCCCCACCCCCTGTTTTGTCCTCTCATTCTGTGTGGGGTTAGAAAAATCAACAACAATCTAATGAATAGACAACTCTCAGGAATGTGCGTGTGGGTGTGTGCGTGTGTGTGTATATGTGCGTGTGTGTGTGTGTGTGTGTGTGTGTGTGTGTATGTGTATGTGTACCAAGTATACAGCCTAGTAGTAAATTCTGCGAGGTGCTCTAATCAGCGGTGCCTAACCCCATGCTTTTCTTAATAGGATTTATGCTTGTCGGCTTTCTATACTCCCTGCCATGGTAGATAAAGGAAGAAGCAGAGTTCCCGTGGTAACCACGTTCCCGCCCCTTCCAACCGCTGCCAAATTCCCTCTCAGCATAAAATAAGTAATGTGAGGGCGAATATGCCAGCTTCTATACCCGCATTGCTGTCTCCTATCTGGGACAGGAGGTTTCCAGCCTCAGCCTGAATTTAGATTTTCTGATTATTTCTCCAGATCCTTCCGTTCAGTCCTCCAACGGAAACATCTGCACAACAAAAAGCTCATCTTCCTGTTCAGATCTCACAGGCCTATTTCTAGGCAAATGTCACCCAGGCCCCAGCCAGTAAGGACCTGAAGGCTTTGTGTGACTGTTCAGAGTGAAAGCTTGTTTCGCCGTCTGCAAGAGGCTCCCAGCAATGGGCAGAGCCCAGGGCTGGGCCCTGAAAGCAGGAGTTGCTAGGTGATAAGCCCTCTCAGTGACCCGGGCTGGAGATCCGTCTGACAGCTCCTTGCCCTAAGGGTCTGAGCCTAACCTTGAGACCAGGGCTCTAATGTGAGCAGAGCGGCATCACCCAGCTTCTGGCTACTGCCTGGAGACCAGGGGTCTGTATTTCTGGGGTTTGTTGAGACCTTCTGGGAAGGAAGGGTGGCTGAGACAGTGGGCCACTGTCCAGGCTCCCTGTGCCTTCCCCAGGGCTTGGCTGATGCGAGCCACCTGAACAAACTTTCTCCTTCAATTAGGATGGCCTCGCTTTGAAGTAGCTTGGTGTGCCAGGAGGAGAGGCCTCGCTGAACTCTGAAATGGTCTGGAATCTGAGCAGAGAAGATGGATTTCTTTAAAAAAAAAAAAAAAAAAAAAAAAAAAAAAAGTAAGAATGAAAGAGGAAGACAGAGAAGAGACAGAGAGGTAGAGAGATAGGGAGACAGAAAAAGAGAAAAAGAGAGAGAGGCAGAAAGGGGGGAGAGAGAAGAAAAGGAGGGACAGAAAGATAGAAGGGAGGTGAGGGTTGAGGGAAAAGGAGGAAAAAATGGGGGAAAAAAACCAGAAAAGAAAACCCCACCTTATCTCCATGTTCTCGGCCACCCCACCTTATCTCCATGTTCTGGGCCATCCCACCCACCCCCACAGTCAACCCTGGCTGCAAAGTTAAACACTCAAGCAAGCAGCCAGCCACACAAGGAAATCAGAGGACCAGCCGGCCTGGAAAAGCAGGCTCACACAGCACAAGACGGACCTTCTGAGCCCGGACTGGGAAGAGGAGGGCGTTCCTTCCCTCCTGCCAAGCGCCGAGAGGCAGGCCTGTGCCAGACCAGCTCCTTCCAACCTGAGGTCTCAGCCGCTCCTTTCCCAGACGTTCATCCGGGCCCTTTAGGTGAAGAGACCCATTCTGTATCCGGCATGGGGCGTGGTCATTTCACCACAGCAAAGCCCTGAACCAGACGCCCCTGTTTTTCCTCCTGTGGAAGTGCCAGGGTGGGATGTTTCTCCGCCGATAAAGGCTGTCTTACATCAAGAACATATCTTTTTATTAGAGATTATAATACTGAAAAGATAGTATTTCTTTCCATTGCAAGGATTGTGGATGGTTCATTTGGTTTTGAGTGGAGTACGGACTACTTGGAGAAATATCGCAAAGCAGCACTCAGAAGATGCAAGCGAGTTGAGCCTTTGTAACTAAGTTCAGAGGACTCCTGGCCCCTGGGCTATTTCTCCAACAGCAGTGGGCGCAGAGGTCAAAATCTCACCAGGCTGGTAGCACAATATTTTCCTGCTCTATTTTCTAATTATTTTATTGAAGCTCCTTTCAATGCAATTTTTAGTCCCTGAAAAACTCACACCCACATACATCAAATCACACTCACAGAACCTTTATTATGTGTTGGTTAAAGTTACCCATGCGAGGGGTTGGAGAGATAGCTTTGTGGCACAAGTGCCTGCCTGTCAAGTGCAAGGTCATGAGTTTGAACCCCTGTACTGCAAAAATAAATAAATAAATAAATACATACATACATACATACATACATACATACATACATACGTAAAGTTACTCACGGGATTGAAAAAGAAAGAAGACATCTTAAAAACATTCTCAATATTGTAAGTCAACATAGTACTTTCTTTTGAGTATATTTTAAAACGTGGCTTTTGTTTGGATATCTCTTGAATTTGCAGAGCAGTTGCAAGACCAGGATGAAGACCTCATGGTGCTTATTCAAATGTACCAGCTGTTTATGTTTTGCCCATCTGTACTCTCGACTACACTGGCTGTGTGTTTAAGCATGTGTGAGCATTTAGAGTATATTTTCTCTGGAACAATTTGCCTGTACACTGAAGGGAACATTCCTTTTTATCTTTTCCTGAGAATGAGAACATTCTCCTGTATAATTATCCAAGTCAGGACATTTGACATCAATGCAAAACTACTCGGTCACTCATGGTCTACCACTGAAGCTCACCAGCTGCCCAAATAGTATCCTTCACTGTGACCAGTCCCCAGGCCCGAGTCCATTCCAGGACCACACGTTCCATGCAGTTATCAGAGAGATCTGCAATTACTTCACCAAGGAGCACTTGCAAAGTTTATAGTGCCAGCCTGCAAGACAGTCATTGGTTATTTTTAATATTCAAAATATTTTAGTTTCTGAATAACATAAATCTTGACCTCTCTTAAGCAACAATGGACCCCTTCTTTTCATTTCACCTGAAGCAAAGGCAATAATGTCTGTTTTAAATAAATAATTTGTAAAAGTATGGGTCATATCAACAGTGAGAAACTCCTACCCCTGGGATGAATTCACAGAAGTCATTCAGCCTCCATGCACCACTGTGATTCTTGGCATGGGCTTCTTCTTCTTCTTCTTCTTCTTCTTCTTCTTCTTCTTCTTCTTCTTCTTCTTCTTCTTCTTCTTCTTCTTCTTCTTCTTCTTCTTCTTCTTCTCCTCTTCCTCCTCCTTCTCTTCCTCCTCCTCTTTCTTTTCCTCCTCCTCCTGCTCCTCCTTCTTTTTCTTTTTGTTCATCAGAAACAAAGTCTTGTTATATAGTTCAGGCTGATCACACCCTTGCGGTAGTCCTCTGCTTCAGCCTCCTGAGTGCTGGGATGATGGATGTGTGGCCAGAGCCCGGCTAGGCCTGGACTTTTTTTCCTTAGTATTTGCAACTTTTCCATCACTGTGGAGAGAAGGGGAGAGAAGGAGCAGAAGCTGAGGCCACAGAGGAAGAGAGCACAGCCCAGGCTGCAAAGGAAAGCATGCAGAGCAAAGCGAAGATGTCCACTGTAAGAACTGCTCTATACCATTTTTATTACTTATATTATTCTACACGAAAGAATCTCTGTGTGTGTGTGTGTGTGTGTGTGTGTGTGTGTGTGTGTGTGTAGCTTTCCTGCTCCTCTAGCCTTACAGACTGGTCTGGATCCTGGGAGCTTCTTTGTCCTTTGCTGCCTCATTGGATGAGGGAGTGGCAGCCCCTCCGTGGGACCCCAGTTTCTGGGCAAGAGTATATGCACACATATGCATGCATAGGAGTACTGTTCATTCCTTCAGCATAACTACTTGATCCCCCGAGAGCGGCACGAGGATCCCCACGTAGTATGTACATTATGGGTCTTCTCAAGAGTCCAACTTCAGGGGCCATGACTGAGGAGCATAATATCCCCAACGCGCCCTCCACAGTGCTCCCCATAGGCATGGGGTTGGGGGCTCTGTGTTCCTGGCATAACTGCTTGGATGGCTTTACACACATCGAGGTTCTGACAACACTGCAAAGCCAGCCTCCTGCTCCTCACAGGTCACAGTCCTTCTTCACCTATGTATGTCTCCCAGGTCCCTTGCTATGCAGTTCCAAAACAACCTCCATTCTCTCTTCATAGAGAATAATTCATTGATAAACCATGTATAAATTTATTTTTCCCTTCAATAAATATGAGGCTGTTCTTTTCCTTGAAAAATAACTTGTTTCTTTCAAAGTGAGTTTTGCATGTTTGCTTTATTTTTTGTAGGCTATCTAGTCCATTTTTTTTAAAAAAAAATTAAAATGTTTTTAGGTCCATGTTTGCAGTGCATAATGATTACCTGCTGTGGGGAGTTGTGCATGGGGAACACGTACGTCATTTTAAAATGAACAACAAACTGATACTAGGTCACAGCCACTGCTTGAGATGTGAGGGTGGGGGGAATTTTGTCCCAAAGGAGCCCCCTTCCAGGACTGCAAGAGGACAGTTTGGAGCCCAAATTGTCTTCCAGAAACTGCTTGCTAGGCAAGGGCTCATTCAGAGTCCACATCTGCCTGGGCAGTTGCTGACCCCTGACCCTCCTGCAGCAGACTGACAGGATTAGGAAAGCTCATGTTTGGTTTCCCCGGGCTACCACAGACCAGCAAGTGATAATAGACTGTTTAATTATCAGAACATGTTTGGGTGCTGAACTGAGTGACAGACCACCTCGAGTTGTGAATAATTTTCTTTTTCTGAAAAACAGGGTTAATGAGGACGAAGCAGGCTATCTGCTCTTTACATTCTGTTTCGTTATCACGTCACTGCCTGCTCCCATCCATGCATTATTCTAGTCTCCCTAGACACCAGCATCCTAACAGATTGAAACAGTACCTGCAGAGTTCAACTCTGTGCCCCTCGTGAAGGACAAAGACCCTTAGCTATGGAAACCTGTGGCTGTTCCCAACGCTCTGATTAAGGCAAGAGGAAGAAGTGCAATTCACAGCTCTACCTGCAGGGGGAGCTCTGAGTAGGTTGGTTGAGTGCCTCTGTTGAACACCAGACCAGACCCCACCTCTGGCCACTTGTTATTTTTTGGTGGCACTAGGCATCGGACCCAAGACATTTGCACTGCGCTACACCCTAGCCCTTTATTGTTTTATTTTGAGACAGACTCCCTAAGTAGTTGAGTTGCCCAGAATGGTGGTCTAACTTGTAGTCTTTCGGTCTCAGCCTCTCTGGGTGCTGGGCTAAGAGGTACGCACCCCCATGCCTGGGTTCAACTATCCTGTAAGTGTAACCGTTCATAAGTCCAGCTTCATTCTGCTAATGTATATCTCTGACATAGGTAAACACCCTGCAAACAGCCTATTGGCTGCCCCGCCTCGAGGTCTCTGGGAGGAGGTGAAAATAAGCTTCCCTTCTGCCTTCAAAACATTGACAAAGATGGCAACAGGACTCAAGACACAGAATGCATGGGGCTCTTTACATTCTTCTGATTGATTTTTTATTATATATAAGGTGATCAAATATACAGTGAATGTTTAAATTAAAAAATATTTTGCCGTGAAAGACACATGGCCATGGACTACCCCCTCAAAACCCTCCCTTTGCTTTGAACACACTCATCCCATCATTCTTCCCACTTTCTTTCTTTCTTTTGGTGGGACCAGGGTTCAAACTCACTACCTTGCAGAGATTGTGTCTTCCTCTCCTCCGTCTCCAGATCTGGCACTATGTGACCTCTGGCTCTTGCTCAAAGTCACAATGACCATGAGAGGGAAATGTCTTGAATCCATGTAGGACATTGAGGCAGCCAGCACAGTACAGGGGACGACAAGCCTCAGGAAGGAGGACCCCGAGCTGCTGCAGGAAGTGGCAAGCACCCTGCGATGGCTGCATTCAAAGTGGAGAGGAAGATTTTGAAGGAGATCTATGTTAATACATCATGTATTGCAATTAATGAAGAATTTTAGAAGTTCCTTTATTCTACGATCACACCTCACACTTTTAGCTCTGGTGTAGTGAGGGGGTAGAACACAGCTATGTCATATTCCTGAGTTTAACCAAAGGCTGAAAGTCCCTCCTGGGTTTTTCTTTTTCTTTTCCTTTTCCTTTTGCAAAGCAGCTCCTTACCCCTCTGATATGTCCCCCCCACCCCCAGTGTTGTTTTGAGGTAAAGGCATTTGGCCCCCTACAGAAAGGCAAATGTGGTATTTAATCCATTAGCACCTTAGCTCAAAATAAATAGGGTTCTGCAATGACTGCTGCTGAGGGGCCAGTTTTGAAATCCTAAAGTAAAAAGTGGCTAATTTGGAATTTCCTGTTTAGTAGCTCAGTAGCAGCTCAGTGGCTGGGGCTGGGGGCCCTGGTAGGGGGCTTTCCTTCCATCCAGACTAAAGGTGCTGCTTGGTTAGGCCATTGTGGAGAACACAAATAAATGCCACCTGAGACACTTAGTGACTTTCCAGGTGGATCTGTGAGGGGAACACTGGTTTCACGAATTTGCCAGGAGTTGGGAACATTTCAATACACCCAACCTTACTGATCTCCGAGGGTGCCTAGCTAGGAAGCAGGGTGTCATGCTACATTCTGTTTCTGTGCAAATGGTTATGAGGTCACACATAAGGAAAATCAGACTTCCCTCATGGTGTTGAGGGCGACATTACAGGAGTGACATTCGCACTAGGGTTTGAACAGTGAAGTTGGAAACACCAGCCCTGGTTAATGGAACAACTCAAGACACAGGTGGTGCAGTCACTCAACACCCTGTCCTAGACTGAGAGCAAACCTGGCGTGGGGGGCTTTGGTGCAGAGCAAGCGAGAGGGAAGAGGGCCAGGATGCAGGCGGGAGAGCAGGTGATGCGGGACATTTTGGAGGAGGTGGACACAGGCCACACATTCCAGGATAGTGTAGTGTGGAGCACTACCATGGAGGTCACCTCAGCTAGGAACCTGGAAGTGGGTGGAGCAGGCAGCTAAGAGCCCCAGTACCCAATACGTAAGTGGGAGTGGGGGCCTTCAGGTGGCGATGGGTGTGATGCACAGGTGAGCTGTCCCCATTCGGGGCCAAACTTACAAAGCAAGAAAGGGAGGCAATCACGGCCTGGGCTGCATGGACAGTGACTCGGACCTGCCACTTGGGCAGCGGCTCCTTTCATGTAGTTTGGATCTCGGAGTCCAGTGCTCTCCAGGAAGGGAAGTGAAGACTAGGTTGAGAACCTCTAGTCACAGGACGAGCAGCACCCGGAAGGCCACCGCATGCCCTCAGATACCATTGTGCCAAGCAATCGAATGTTCTGAACCATGACAAGGAGGCAGAAGATGAACTGGAAGTGTGAGAGACGCTACCAAAGGGAAAGCAGAAGAAGTCTCTTGGTCACATAATAGGAGGAGATTATCACTTCCCCTTTTGACAGTCCTACAATATTTATGCAAAATTATTGATAAACTTTGAAAATTCCCACATTCATGCTAAAATTTTAGGGATGGAGGGAGGTCTCTGGTCTGCAAGTAACTTTTCGAAACTCAGAACAGTTTCACAGATGGGCGTGTATATGTGAGGGATGAAGAGAGAGACAGGGACATGCAGAGGCCGGGACAAAGAAAGCTCGACCAAAGGAGCAAATGAGGTAAACTGCTAACATTGAGTAAGCTGAGTAAACAGTCTCTGGGAATTCTTTGTACTATTCTTAACCCTTTTTTTAAAAGTCAGATATATGTCAAAATAAAATATAGAAGAACAAAGGACTGAAATATTAGATGTGAGACAAACAGGCCAGAACCTGGAAAAGTGTTGATTGGAAAAGTGGTCAAAGGGTGCGGATCAGAAGGAAGACGAACACACTGTGCATGGGGCATGTGAACTGCGCAGCTAGAGAGAGCTGGGCCTGGGGAGGGCGGCCGTGCTGCAGTCCCCGTTCTCCTGGAGGCTGATGCAGGAGGGTTGCCAAGTTGGAGCACAGTGTGGGCAACCTAGTGATTCGGTGAGACACTATGTTAAAAAAAAAAAAAAAAAAAGATTAAAAGAAGGCTAGAGGGGTGGCAAGATAGCTCAGTAGTCTAAAAAGCCTGCTTATGCAATCTTAGGCAGGTATGGGGCACCACAGTTTGATTCCAGGCACTCAGGGCAGGCTGAGCCAGCCGGAAAAAAAAAAAAAGAAGGCTGGAAATGTAGCTGAGAACAAAGACTTAGGTTCCAATCTCCAGTTAGGAGGGAGAAAGGGATGGAAGAATGAGCCGTGGCTCTCAGGAGCTTACCATTCTTGAGAGGGCAGAGCTACTGGGCATCCATGCAGGCTGGGCCATAAATCCATATTTCTTTACCTAGCGGACTTTGTGTGCAGGCTGTGAGCTCTGGCTGCAGCTCAGAACTCCATCTGGCTGACGGGAAATTCACTCTCAGTGTGCATCTTGGTGTCTGACCTCAGTTTTCTTAGAAGATGGCTGGGACTCAATGCTGAGTAGTGTGAGATCTGATTCATCTTCTCCAATCTGAGGAGGGGTTGGGGTCCACCCTGAGAGACCTGTGAGGCTCCCTCCATGCAGGAAGAGTCAGCACCCTCCGGCTCTGCCATGAAATCGGGAGGAGGCATAGATCTGCAGGATGCTTCCCATCAGAGACTAAACCTCTCTTTCCAGGAAAAGGCACAGCGGAGCTCCTGTCAGGAAGCTAGCAGAGGCGCCACCAGCCACGGACACCGGTGATCTTTTCAATTAGGCTTATGGCCCGTGTGCTGGGAAACACTTAGCCGAGGGATGGCGTCAGCCCTTTTATTTCTCCACGATTATATGGAGAAGCAATTCATGGGCGCTGACTCAGCTGCATCCGGGGCTCTGACTGGGTCAGTGTATTAGCTCCCTGGATCAAGACCTTCTGGTTTCCTAAAGTTTAGAAGACCCAACCCAGCCTCGGGTCCAGAGGAGAACTCCTGTGCACAGAGGCCATGCTGTGTGGCAAATCTCATTCTAGCACTGCTCAGATCCAGCTTGTGTGGCAGTGGATCTCCTCCCTGCATTTTATTTAGTCATTGTTACAGGTGACCCAAGGTCCCCTGAATTGGTGGCCCCATTATTTACTCCAGTGGCTTTTTCCTCTGCCCATCCAACAGTGTCACCAAATTAAAAAGTGACCCCCATTCACCTCCTGGAGTAGCTCCTCATTGATTAAATGAGGTCAGAATGCTTCTTTACATCTCTTGGACTTTCAGTCTTGTTTCTTATAAAGGCGAGATATTTGCTGCCTAAGATAAATTTTCACTGCTAGAACAAGCCTTCAGGAAACTTACTTGCAAAAACTGTTCAGCACAACACCTGGTAGAGGAAGGACTTAGGCACAAGTAGTGCACTGTGTCCTCTAGGGGACCCTCCTCCACTGTCAGGGGCATCTCTGAGTTTCACGTTCAGAAACTCAGCTCTGCGCACCATGCCACACTCTGCAGGTGTCCTCACTGGAAATCACTCAATGGGCTTTGGGCTGAATGCTCACATTCTCATTTTTATTCTGTTCCAAAATGGAAAACTTATTTCAGAAATACACACTGGCTCTTCATATTCTGAGGGTGAGACAGTGGCTCTGTGGATTAAACAGTTTATCTTCCCAATAGAAAAGGGCATAATACCACCAATTTTTAACAAATAGGTAAATGGGCCAATTTACAGGCGCCAATAAATTGTCTCCCACATTGCAGGCCATCAGTAAATATCTCTGATGTTTGGCAGCAAGAACACAGAAAATTGTAGGGTTTCAGCCCAAGAGACAAATAGTCATTGTTCTCATGTTCTGTTAAGTACAAAAATACATTGTTAGCCAATATGTAACTGTCTTTCTTTCTTTCTTTCTTTCTTTCTTTCTTTCTTTCTTTCTTTCTTTCTTTCTTTCTTCCTCCTCATTCTCTCTCTCTCTCTCTCTCTCTCTCTCTCTCTCTCTCTCTCTCTCTCTCTCTGGGCCATCACACTGTGTTACATCTCTAGTCATTATTTTTATTTTCCAGGTACAGTCTCCTTACATCAATAAGTTTCCCTAAGTCACTAAGTTACAAAAGAACTTATAATTCTCTTGCCTGGGCCTCCCACAGTGCTGAGATCACAGGCCTGGGTACCACCATACTTGGCTTTTCTATATCAAAGATGATAAGGCTTTTGATCGAAAATATGTCACTGCTTTTACATTTTACCCAAACAACAGCAGCCTAGATACTGAGCATATGTTTTCAGTTCTGAAGATATAGATGTCCAACGATCAATACATGCATGTATCACTCTGTGCATGTATCTTAGTTACTATTCTCTCATTTCTAGGACAAATGCCTGACACACAAGCTTAGGGAAGGAAAGTTTTATTTAGCTCACAGTTACTAGAGGTTTCAAGACCCTGGAGGAGAGGCTGGGGTGCCACTATGTTCAGGATGATCCACTCCACCCCACTAAGAGAGGCTACCAGGCAGAAGGGGGTTGGGGAGGCACATGCTGTCAGTTTAACCGTTCTGCCCCTCACTGGTCCTGCCCTTCAAGCACCACCCTGCTCCTTTGGCCCTGTCCCTCAAGCCACATGCTTGATAATCCCATGGTTTACATGAGGCTTCGGGGGGACAACTAGATAGAAACCATAACATTCCTCCCTTGGACCCCTAAAGTATGTGTATCTCCTTCTGCAAAAGGCATTGTTGTATATCTTTAAGAGTTGCCAAAAATGTCCAAACTGTTTCAGCATTGCTAAAAACTCCAAGTCCCAAGTTTCCTCCAAGATCCAAGGCAGACTCTTGACTGTGAGCTACTATACAAATGAAAAGTTAAATACACCAAACATTCAAAGGCACAAGATAAACATTGCCATTCCAAAAGGCATACATAGGAGGATACAAACCACTGGGACCAAAACAAGTCAAAAATCCATCAGAGCAAGGATTAAGTCCTATAGTTCCATATGGAACATCCGAAGCAGTCTGTGGCAAATTGTGAGCTCTATGTGGCTCCACCCTTATGGCATTTCTGGTGGTAGCTCCCATGGCTTCTCTCTTAGGCTGGCTTTGCTCCCTCTTTACAGTTTTCCTTAGATGATCCACATTCCTGGCTTTTCCAAACTTTTAGAGTTTCCATGGAGTAGGCTTCTCACTCACAGCTTTATACACTGCCCTCTCAAAGGGCACACTGCCTTGTCTCCCAGGCCTTCTTCTCAACTCAAGGAGGAAGCTTTGTTAACCTCAGAACTCCTACATTTTTCATGCACCTAAAACCAATGCCACATGGATAATGCCAAGGTCTGCTGCCCGTTGGAGCAGTAGCCAGGCTTTGCTCTCTCTTAGCTATAGGGATCAAGTGCTTGGATTTCTGAGCACTCTAACCCTGATTCTGAGAAGCAAACTCTTCATGTTGGTGCCATTCTGTAGTCTTTTGTGGCCACTGCCTCCACGCTGGAACATAATGTGGCTGCCGCCTCCATTCTGGAACATAGAGCTCTGCAGCTTTCTCCTCAGAGCAAAGTCCCTCACTCTTGCTATTCTGAGGATGCAAAGGGCAAGAATGTGCCACCTCCTGTGATGCCCTCAGGACATCTTTTCTACTCTCCTGTTCCTCCTGGACAACGGAGAGCTCAGCTCCATCCTTGCAGTCCACAGTCTTCCTCGTACTTTATTTCTGTCCAAACTCACCACATTTTAAGTCATTCTGGTGAGCTCTTTGCTCTTCATTCTCAACATATATTTGACTAAGAGTTCCCAACAATAACTATGCCATTGTCACTATATTTGATTGCTTTGAAATTTTCTTTGAAAGATTAACTAGTCCTCCATGCTTAATTTCAGTCTCAGATAAAGTCTCTGGACATGGGCAAAATTCTGCCAAACTTTCTGCCAAGCCCAAACACAAATGATCTGAAGTCCAACAACCAATGCAGTCCTTCTTCCCAGCAGAAACCTCCCCAGCCTGGTCTTTACAGTCAGGCTTCCTATCAGCCTTCTGTTCTGAGCTCTGACCGGAATCTCCCCTATAGAAAGGTTAAAGCTCTTCCAGTGCTTCTTTTGCAAGCGACAATTCCAAACCTTTCCTATATCTTCCCATAAGCCATTCCCAAAAGCTTGTAATCCACATGGTCAGGTTTAGCCACAGCAGTGACCCCAATTCTCTGGTACCAAATTCTGTACCCCAATTCTCTGGTACCAAATTCTGTCTTAGTTACTCTTCTCTTGTTGCTGGGACAAATACCCATCAGGCAAGCTTAGGGAAGGAAAGGTTTATTTAGCTCACAGTTACTGGAAGTTTCATAATTTGAAACAGCCTGAATTACATAGCAAGACCAAAGGCACTGCACTTCCATGTCCAGGATGATCCACTCCATACTTTCAAGAGAGGCTATCAGGCCTGGAGGAGGGTAGGGGAGGCATATGCTCTCAGTTTAACAGTTCCGCCCCTTACTGGCCCTGCCCCTCAAACCCCACCCTGATTCTTTGGCCCTGTCCCTCCAGCCACGTGCTTGACAGCTCCATGATTTACATGAGGCTTTGGGGGAACAACTGGATACAAACCATAACAGCATGTTTAAGGTATGACAAACGATGGTTGGATATATGTACATAGAGAAATCATTAGGCTCAGCAAGCAAGTGGACATACTGCTGACCTCTCACTGTTGGATCACATGCCCAGAGAACCTACAACTTCATTTGCTGGATGGTCAGTAGGCAGTGCTGTCCATCTTTAAGCCTGTTATCTCCCTCACATGCAAGTCAGCACCTTTAGGTCCATCTGCTTATTTCTGTCCCTCCCAGTCTTGGTAACTAGGATTCCTTGTCTTGCTCCTAGTATATGTTCTCCACATCAAAATAGCTGTCTTCAGCACCTTCTCATTGCTGAGCCACAGTATCTACACCCATTGCGTCAAGGAGGAGAGCTTTATTTTCGCTCATAGTTTGTACAGGTTGTAGTCCAAGGTCAGCTGGCTCCAAGGCAAAGCAGCATGGTGGAAAGGATTGGAAAGAAAACTGCTCCCCTATAGAGGCCAGGAAGCCAAGAGAGAGGAGGAAGGGGACAGGGAGGGAGGGAGCCATGTCTCCAGTCCAGACTCCACCTTCTAACAGCAAGCCAGCTGCAGTGCCCAGAGCCCCACGCACATGCTGGAAGTCTCCCTGAGTGCTAAGGTTTGGGTGGGCACCGAGCTATGCATGGTGACACCAAGATCATGCAGCAGTTTTTCTTCTTGTGCTTGGCCCTGCAAATCACGTTCCCCAGACTCATCTGCACTGCTGCCAGTGCCAGGACTTCCACTTTCTCAAAGGTTGCCTCATGTTCCATGGACAAGCCACGGTCTTGTGACCCATGTATGTGAAGAGCGAATAGGCTGTTTCCAGATCTCTTTTGTTGTGACGAGTGGTGTAATACTTAGTTTATATTTATTGAAATTCACATTTCTTCCTCTTTCCCTCTTTGACCACTTTTCATTAATGCAATCTCGTTAAGCCATAACCTTCCAGGCAATGGAAACCACACAACTACAGCTATATGTCTGCATCTTTTTACTTCTTCGCCAATATGCAACATTTCGTGAGCACCATTCTCAATAATTCACTCACTGGGCATATATTAAACTCTCATTGTATGCAAACATCCTGCTGAATGCTTAGGCCACTGCACATGAACTTGAGGAAGCCACATAGGAAAGCAGTAATGCAATAAAGAGAAGGAGTAGGAGTACGGGTGGGGCTCAGCAGGGTCTGTGAGGATTAATTCTAATAGCAGCATGTCTCTGTTACTTTTTACTCATTGCTGGGACAAAATACTTGACACTCAAAATTAAGAAAGGAAAGGTTTAGCTCACAGCTAGTGGAGGTTTCAGGCCATACTCTGCTGACTCCAAGGCAGAGCATCATATTGCAGAGGGCAGCAGTTTATGGCAGTAGAAAACAGACAGGAGCTCAAGGAGAAGCAGCAGCTGCAGCTTCTAGCGAGCCTCTCTCCTTTCCTTCATCCCTGACAGTACACTAGAGCTCCTGAAAGGAGGTGGTGCTTGGAATCTTTCCTTGACTTCCTTTCATATTCTTTTATTGTGGAGTCACTCTAGGGTGGGCCCTCCACAACCTAGGGCTCAAGCCAAGCTTCCAGCTTCCCAAGTTGACACAATGTATCAACCACCACACAGCATTTTTGGTTTTGAATTTATAAAAATTTGGAATAATTTTGAAACACTGAAACACACCATGCAAATTAATGTAACTTTTTTCCTTTTTTCATCGGGTTTTGCTGAAATATAACAACAAAATTCACATTGTCGAGATGCACACTTAGATGAGTTTTGACTCAGTTAATTTTTTTTCTTGGTTTGTGACTTTGTTTCTCACCTGGTGGCTCTCTCTCTCCTCAAGTTGTATCTCTCATTTTCACTTGGAAGCTTTATAACGTCAGCTGTCACCTTTCTTATTTCCACAAGCCATGTGGCATGGAGCCAAAGGCCGAGGCTATTTTCTCCACCTGCTTTGGGAATATGTGTCGACAAAATTATCCTTTTCCTCATTCAAGCATGTTGGCAATCTCCCTCCCAGGCAGTCTTCATTTTAATATCAAATGAAGATTACATATTAAACGCTGCTATGTGAACATGCTCAACTCTGTGGTGTTTGTAGCCATTTTCAAATTGATGATCCACAATTATATCTATGGGAAATTTCATTTGCATGAAAACAGGAGGCAGACATCAATCAATACTGTTTAA
>PVKN010013591.1:0-19794 GCA_004027915.1 Capromys pilorides | reverse complement strand
CTTTTTAGTAAACTGTGCCACTCATATCTGGGAGCTGTGAGTTAGTATACCCATTCATTCTCTCTCTCTCTCTCTCTCTCTCTCTCTCTCTCTCTCTCTCTCTCTCTCTACCAGGCATGGAACTTGTAACTTTGTCCTTGCTAGGCAGGCCCTTATGCCACTGAACTATCTCTCTGGCACACTAGTATACCAATTTTCCAGGTAAGAAAATAGGCACCAGGAGATCTAAATAACATAATAACATGCCAAAGCACAGTTAGGCAGTGGAAGAGCTAAAACTTTAAATGTTTTTGTTTGATCACAATACTCAGAGTCCTCTAAGGCAGGTTGTTGCTGTTCTTCTGTTTTTTGAGATCCGGTCTCACTGTGAAGTCCAACCTGTCTTGAAACCATCAGGTAGCCCTGACTAGCTTCAAATCGAGATCCTCCCACCTCAGCCTCTCAGGTGCTAGGATTACAGGCACATGCCCCCACACCCAACTCCACAGCAGCATTCTGAACTCCTACTGCTCTTCACCTGAGGTTATTTGGCCAGTAAAGGGTGACCGCAGGAACTACTGTGTCCACTGGAAGCACAAGGCCAGGGAGAATGGGAGAGAAGAAGACACAGCACAGCCCCAGGCCAGACTGTTACTGGCCCCTGCCGTGGCTACCTTCAGAGGTGCAACCTAGACTGAGGGGAGGGGCCCAGGGAGTGAGGGCTAAGACGCACTGGCCAGGAGAGGCTGGAGGGAGCTATCTAGCTGCAGCTTTCCTTCTTTCTCTTTCTCATAAAGTACTTACCATAGCATTCACTATTTTAATTTTTCCTTCATGAAAAATTAAAACAAGATTTCAGCTAATACACTATCACTATCTTCAAACTAATTACTCCAAGAACAAGACATAAACCAAAGTCTTACGAAAAAGAAACAAACAGATGATAACAAAAGTAACATTTTCTTTCCAGCAATCTAAGATAAACTAGTAGTATAAATGGAACAAATTAGCACATATATTAAAACAATGAAATATGTAATTTGGAAAGCATGTGAACTTCTCCCTACTTTCTATTTTTCCTATTTATCTCAGTGCTATTTTGCTCTTTATTTGTGTACATATTGTTTCTCATATAATAACATAAATTATCTGATATTTAAAGTTTTTTTTATTTTTTTGCGGGACGGGGTTTGAACTCATGACCTTGCGCTTGTCAGACAGGCACTTGTGCCATGGAGATATCTTCCCAGCCCCTTGATATTTAAGTTTATATGTCTATAAATGCATAATCATGTCTATAGTAGCATAATTTATTTTCAATTTTTATTATTTATTTTTGAGATAGGGTCTCACTATGCTGTTCAGGTTGGCCTTGGGCTCACTTTTGTAGCCTCCAGTCTGGCCTCGAACTCACAGAGATCCTCCTGGTTCAACCTCCCAAGTGCTGGGATTACAGGCATACACCACCATTCTGGAGCCCAAGAGGGCATGCCCGGGGATTCAGGCAGACTGCAAGGGGTTGGGGATTGAACTCAGGTCCTTGTGCCTGCCAGATAGGTGCTTATGCCTCTGAGCTATCTCTACAGCCCCAGTAGCACAATTAATACTAGCTAGATCTTGATATAGGGTCTCACTATGCTGTTCAGGTTGGCTTGAACAGTATATGTGTCCTCCAACAGATGGGTAAGGAAAATGTAGTTTTTATACACAATGGAGTACTACTCTGCCCTAAACAGGATAAACTTGAGCCATTCATAAATAAATGGTTGCAATTTGAGACCATAATGTTAAATGAAACAAGTCATACACAAATTTCACTGTTTTAAAGTATACATTTGAGGGGGCCGGCGAGGTGGTTCAGTGGTCTAAAGCGCCTGCTTAGGAAAGCTCAGGCAACTGCAGGGACTGCGGTTCGATCCCCGGCACCACATGCTGCACCAGTCCCGCCACCAGGGCAGGCTGAGCCAGCCATCAATAAGTAAATAAAGAAACAAACAAACAAACAAATAAATAAAATAAAATAAAAATTAAAAAAAAAATAAAGTATGCATTTGAATAATTCCTAGCATACCAAAAATATAGACAACCACAACTGTCTGATTGCTAAACATTTTCATCACACTGAGATACCCTGTACCCTTGAGGGGCAGAGTTGCAGCTTCTTCGGGGAAAACAAAAAGCAGCAGCAGGAAATCTATGTTCTGGATTCTTTGTAATCCTAACCTCAGCCTTATACCCTTGCGATTTCTCCTGCCTTCTGCTGACAACCCAGTGAGGCTGCCGGCTTCAGGATTCAACTGCAACCTCACTCTACCCCATCTAAACCCCAAATCAAGAAAAAGATGTTCTGCCCCTCATGTTCTGGCCCTTAAACTAAAGCAACTCTGCTTATAAACTAATCCGCAATATTTAGTCCAACTGCCCTGTCTCAGACACTATGGGCAAGGAGGATACAGACACTGCCTAGGTAGTCTTCAGCTGCAAAGAACAGCCTCCAGCGGCCCACATGAGCTGCGTGTGGCCCTGTCACAGAAGATGGAAGGCAGGACTCCTCTGAGGGAATTCAAGTCCCAACGGTGGATCCAAGACCCAGTGCCTTTCCTTCTCTTTGCTGCATCTGCCTCTGCCTCATCTTGAGCAGCTTTCCTCAGTCATGGGTGACTGCTCAGCTCCAAACACACTCCACCCAGATACGACACTGCCCCCCCCCCAAAAAAAAAAAAAACGTCCAAAAACAGGGGAAAGGAATATCTCTTACTATATGTCTTTTTTCCTCCCAATCCTGGGGATTGAACTCAGGGGCCTTGTATCATTGAGCTACACTCCTGCCCTTTTTAAATTTTTTATTTATTTTATTTTATTTTATTATTTTTGTCTTTTTGAGACAGGGTCTCGCTATGCAGTTCTGGCTGGCCTTTAGTTCATTTTGGAGCCCAAGTTGGCCTTGAACGCATCACAGCCATCCTTTGCTTCAGCCTAAGTGCCAGGATTACAGGCATGCACCACCACGCCCAGTGTTTTGCCCTTTTTTAAGAACAACAACAAAAAATCCGTTCCCAGAAATCATCTTGCATCTTCCTGCTGACCTCAGCTCTATAGGCCAATCCCTGGTGAGGAGAATGGGAATCCATGACAGGCGTGGATAAGTCAAGATTTCTTTTGCGCTAGGTAGGAGAAGAGTAGAAGTCAGAGCACCCTGAGGCCCCCTGCTAGCCTGGAAGAAGGGGCCATGAGCTATGCAGGCTGCACTGCAACCTAAAAAAGCCACTGTCCTCCTGAGGCTCAAGGAGGGGCACTGATAGCCACAGAGAAGTGCGAGGGAGGACTCCCCTCCCCCAGCTCACCCACACACTGTTCCAGGCGCAGCACGCATCATTCCACTGGACAGGTAACAGCAGCTTTTGAGGCAATGCGATGATACTTGTTTTGTAGGTGAGGAAACAGACTCAGGAGAGCAGGCGACACACCCAGCAGTGCCCAGCTAGGAGGCAGGGCCAGAATCCACGGGCACCAGAGTAGGGCTCTAAGGCAACCATTTGGAAGAGCTTCTGAGGCAGAAGGGTGAAATCTCATTCAGACTCACCTGGAAACCAAGGCAAAGAGCACAGGTCAGCCCCACCAACAGGAGGGTAACACCACCTGCCTGCCCATGCCCACACCAGCTGCAATGCCTGCTCAGGCGAGGCCAGCCCACTGGGATCCACCCACATGTGCAGGGACTTGGGACCCAGGCCCACGCTGGCCTACCCTGACCTTCCAATGGGGGCTGCTTCTGGTGGTGCTGCCTATGGGAAGGACAATTAGATGCCAGAGTGCTGGAAGGTGCAAATCAGGAAAATTTCTGCATTACTTCCTGGGATAATCAGGCTTGTTCTATCCTATGTCCCTAACATGCCCCCACCTAGGGGTTCCCCCCAAGAAAGACTCTCACAGCTTATATCGCAGCTCATGTCTAGGCTGATTGTCTGATGCATGACTGCCCAACAGATGACAAGCTCTGTTCACAAGTGCTCACCTAGCAACCTCTCATAGAATTCTACACACAGAGAGCACCTACTATGTGCCAGTGGAAGGCTGAGGAGGAGTCAGGCTCCTGGAACAGGGGCCTGCCATTTGTTCCTAGAGCTCTGCAAAAGCAGGCCTGCAGGTGATCTTGGAGGGTAATGTGAAACACTGAGACACAGGCATCTGCAAAGGTGGGGCCCAGTTTGGATGAAGCTGGAGAAAGAAGAGACCAAAGATGTCTCTTAGCCTCCTGGGTTGCCACCAGGTATCCCATCCACAGAAGGGAACATCCAGGAGTCAGTGTCTTGATCAGGAGAAATATCAGCAACATAGACAGCTAGCCCCCAAGAGGGCAGCGCTGACAGAATCCCACGGAAGTCAGGAACTGGCCTGGGTTAGAGCCCCAAAGGTCTCAGGCCAGCCAAGTATGGGGATGGGGCACAGGACTCAGGAGGCTGGGGTAAAGAAAGGAGGAGGGAACAAGGCTGGAGAAGAGGAGATGAGAGAGGAGTGGTGCTTGGCATGGCAGTGTCTTCCTGTCAGATTGAAAACCACCTGGTCTCATCCCATGGAGGCAGGACAGGTATCACCTGAGAGGCAAACAAGCCCCCAAGCCCTGATTAGGGTAGTGTGGCAGAGGGAGCTCTAGAGCCCAAGACCTACTCAAGTTGAGGGTAAAGGAAAGCAGAGAGGAGAGCACGGTCCTCAGCCCTGCTTCCCCTCCGCGGGTCAAGAACGTGGAAGGGGCACAACATGCCCACTTGCTCTTCCACGTGGGGAAGCCACATTCTCATGGAGCTGGGGTTTCAGAGACAGAAATGAAAAACTCATAATGGACATACTTGACGTGCAGTATGTATGATATCACGTTGTCGTTACAGACTATTGGAAAAACAGAGCTGAACGCGAAACAACAGAGTGCCAGAGTCGGGGAGGAGCACCTAGTAATGTGAGGGCCTCTCCAAAGGAGAGGTGTTAAGTGGGCCTCCTGAAGAGAGAAGGCTGTTGCCTGAGCAGGGACCACTTAGCACATTACCTGGATGGGGCAGAAGAGATCTCACAGAGAACCTCATTCCTCAGCTGCAGAGGAAAGAAACCCAACATTTCTTACTCGCTAGTGCAGTCTGGTATCCTGTCAATGCTGTTCTCATTTAACGCTGTGAGATTAAAAACTCTGATCTCCACTTCCCAACTGAGGGGCTCAGTCCCCTGGAGGAAACACAGAAGCTGCCAAGGGTTCCCCCATTTCTCCTGTGGCTCATTCCTTCCTAAAGGACTATAACCCCAAATTACTTCCCCAAATGCTCTGGAGACCTGGGTTGGCCAAGATAGGAGGAACTACTGTGACAGGGAAAACACTCTGCTGTGACCTTGGTAGCTGGTGGGCCAGGCCAAGAAAGGCTCTGGCTGAACCTTCTTTGGCAGCCCCTTGCATCTTGGTGGAAGACTAAAGGTGTCAAGGTTCCTGGGATTTCTGCAAGGGCTCTGCCCAGTGGTGCCTGGAAATGTACGCCTCAGCCCATCTGAGTCCTGTTTCTGGGGCTGGGCCTCTGCCGGGAGTCACTTGGGTAGAAAGGACACAGGAGTCTGCAGCCGTGCATACTCATTCCAGCTACATTCCAGCATTGGAGGTAGATCGAGGGCACTCACTCACAAGGACACCTACTTAAGTAGGATCCCTAAAGATTCAGGCAGTTGATACTAAAGGTGCCAGCTCCCTGCTGGCTGGAGTGGCCCAGACAAGGTGGCTTCTCTTGCCTACTAACTGCCACCCTTACTGTCAGCACTACAGCCAGCACAGGATCTGCTATCTGAGCTCTGGAGCCAATACCTGTGTTCCTTTCTGTGTGTGATTGATACTTACGGTTCACCTAATTTGTGCTTATCCATTGCAGGTCATGGGCTTCTGGCATGTCTAAGAATCTGTCTCTGTGCCAGTGAATGGCACTAGTCATGAAACACCTTTTTTTTTTTTTTTTGTCTTTTTGAGACACGGTCTCGCTATGCAGTTCAGGCTGGCCTTGAACTCGCACTGATCTTCCTGCCTCAGACTCTCAAGTGCTGGGATTACAGGCATGTGTCACCACGCCCAGTGATCTTTTTATTTTTATTTTTTTCTCTGCTTTATTTTGTTTTTTGGAGACAGGGTCTCCCTGTGTGGCACAGGCTGGCCTCAAACTCCCAACAATCCTGCCTCAGCCTCCTGAGTGCTGGGATTACAGGAGTGTGCCACCACACCTGGCAGCATAGAAGATCTTATCCATTTATTTTTTGTGCCCCCTACCCAGCATATGGCCTCTCTGCTTCCACCCACCCAGTGTGCGGCCTCTCTGCTTCCAGGTTGCTCTCTGCTGCCCAGCCTCCTGGAAGCCTCTGGGAGCAGGCTTAAAATCACTCTGGAGAGAAAGCCAAAAGCCTCTCTGTGTATGCTAGAGGCCTCAGAGCCTCTACCTATTGCCTTCCCGATGTTCCTGCTGCAGTCCTTGTTTCAGGTCCCTGGACCTTCATATTTCCTATTTATTTCTCCCGCCTGCAGCAGCTTTTCCCTCTTCCATCTCCTTCCTAAGCTGGTCAGGCCTTCTTTCCCAAGGTGACCACAGATGGGTGGCTAGTGAGTCCACAGGGGTTTGGCCACTTTGCTTTGTCTAAGAGGTGCCTTGGTAGAGTCTAGTGGAACATCAAAATACACAGCCTCAGGAAGGACACATCAAAGGAACTTTCTTTCTTTCTTTCTTTCTTTCTTTCTTTCTTTCTTTCTTTCTTTCTTTCTTTCTTTCTTTCTTGTGGGACCAGGGTTTGAATTCATGACCTTGCACTTGCCAGGCAGGCACTGGTGCCAAAGAGCTATCTCCCCAGCCCCGAGGGAACTTTAAAGGCACAGGCTCAGAGGTGTGGTGGAGTTGGGCCAGAGTCCCATCCCAGGTCTGAGGTCTGACACTGACACACGCCACTTTCCTGTCCCCAGGTCCCCTTGCTGCCTTCTCTGTCCCCATTCCAGGGGCCACCCTCTCAATCAGGGCAGTGGCCTCTAGATCCACCAGGCTGACTCCTCACCCCACCCAGTCCAACTGGTTTTGGAGCAAACTTAACCCTTTCTCTAGCAAGTGCAGCCTACCCTGTGGTTTGGGTGAGGGTGTTAGGGCGTTGCCATCTGCAACTTGTAGTACGAGAGTGCCTTCTGTGCCCAGGCAGGGACCATTCCTCTATATCCACTATAAAGAAGGGCAGGCAGCAGGAAAAGGATTATGTTCCTATTGAAAGGCACCTGGCAAGGAGGGGGGGAAAGGCTCAGGACAGTGATTTATTATATATATTCTTTTTTTAAAAAGAAAATGTACTTAGTATAGGGTCTGCAGGATCTCACTATGTAGATCAGACTCATAGTGATCCTCCTGTTTTCAGCCTTCAAAGTGCTGGGATTACAGGTGTGTGCCACCATGCCCAGTTTCAGTTGCCATCTCAGGGTGACCCAGGGATGGGGCCGGCATGGTGTGTGGTGCCTGGGATCAAACCCAATAGACTTTTGAAATCTGTTGAAGCTTTTAATAAAGAATCTCGGATTGACATTGACTTGTTCATTTGTTTTGTTTGATAGAGGGTCTTGCTAAGCAGTTCAGCCTCTTAGTGATACCCCTGTCTCAGCCTCCTCAGTGCTGGGATTACAGGCATGCACCGCTGTGCCTGGTTTTGGGGCCTGCATGGTGAGCCCAGGGTTCCAGGGCCAGCACAAAATGAGCTACTAGGGGTTGAACTCTGGTCCATGTACCTACCAGGCAGGCACTTAGGCCACTGAGCTATTTCCCCAGCCATGGACAACTTTTAATTGGGGGAAAATGCCCACAGAGGATGCCATTCTCCAGAGTTTCAGGCCTATGGCCTATGGCAGGTTCTAGTCTCCTTTTCCTCACTTCCTCAGGCTCAGCTCTAGGGCCAGCAAACTCTGGGGTTCCACACTCCCATCCACTTGTTTCTGCCCACCAAATACCAGCTGGCACTGCCCTGTGCTCTAGACTGCCTGAAGAAGGCATCTGGACCCACAGGCTTTCAGGCAATGGCCAGTTTTGCACATAACCAGCTAAGGTGGCTTGGTGGTTGTATCTTAGCCAACCCACAACACGCTCCAAGTCCTAGGAGCTTTTGTTCCCACCTCCTAGGGCTGCCATCTGTAGCATCTTGAGGTCCTAAATGACCCCAGAGAGTCATCTGGTCCAGCCTCTCCCTCTCTGGCACACTGAATACACAGCAGTGTCTTGGTGGCCAGGAAAAGTGGCTTCTCTCGCTCTCAGAAAGACCATTAAGGGCTCTTGAACTCTCCAGACTGTAGTGCAATACTTGAACTTCAGCAGCAACCCTGCTTGCAAAGCTACCTGGAAGCCTTTCTCCAAGGAAGCCCAAGCAGACCCGATCCAGGGACGTGTGGAGGGCTCTCTTCTGCAGCGGTGCTCTTGGGCTGCTGTATTCCCTAGCAATGACCAAGTTCACAATCAGCCTTTTCTAGGCAGACTAGAAACAGGGAGCTTCAGAATCAGCTCAGTCCCTGAGTAGAATCTCAAGGTGCCTGTCTTGGTGGCTTTTACCAGGTCCCCTGTCCTACAGCAAGTTGAGGGTTTTCCTTGGCCTTGTTGCTCCTGGGGCTCCTCTATGTCTCTCCCTCTGTTTGCCCTCCTTTCTCCCTAGGTAGCTCCAGCTTCCTCCCTCATTACCCCCCACCCTGTCTCTACTTTTGTCTCTGTCTTTCCACTCTGTCTCTTCCTTTTCTCTCCTTCCCTCCTCTTTCATCTCCTCCTCCGCCCCCTCTAGTTGAGCACCGGGCGGCGGCAGAAGCCTCGACAAGCCCAGGCGGCTCTCTGGACCCTTGCTGCCCCCAGGGGCCAGTTTCTTGCTCTTCCCGCACAGGCAGCAGCCATGGGGAGAGCGGACCAGCAGGGGCATCGGGTTTTGAGCCACAGGCACCTGTAGCCCAGATTAAAGGCCAGGAATGTCTGGCCCCCTGGCGGGGCACTTCCTCCAGCCATGGCCTCTGCCCCGGGAAGAGCCAGCCACTCCTGGCCTGGGCAGGATTCTGGTGGCTCTTCTGCTGCAATTCCCTGAGCAGGTCCTCACCTCACTCTCATAGCCCCTGTTTCCTTCACCTGGGTCATGGCTGCTGTGGGGCCCTGGGTGTCTTGTGTAGCTCGGGAGAAGGGTATAGGGGGGCAACTAGGACCTGTGTAAGACCCTGAGATCGGGCCACAATTTCAGCACCTCTCAGGGCTGAGACCAACTGGGATGGGAGTGGGGGCACTACGATTTTCTTTTCTTTTGGGGAGAATAAGGTATGTGGATGAGTGTTCTGTCCACACAGGACCCAAAGCCAGCTTGCAGTTCTCAGGCAAGCGAAGGGCCCGGGCCTGGGGGCAGGAGAGCTGGCAGTGCGGAAAGTCCTGAAGGCCAAGGGCTTCCAGGCTAGGCTGCGGCGTTTCATCAGCTCCAAACGGTTCCGTCCCAAGGTCTAATAGGGGATGCGAGTGGAGGGAGGAGAAAATGACCCAACTCGGAGAGCAGGACGTGCCACTGGTCATCGGTGTCAGGTGCAGGAAATGCAAAGGCAGCGGGAGGTCCCGACACCAATTTGATCCCTGACAAAAGATTCCCATGACTCCGGGCTCCGGCCCTGGCCCCCCGCGCCGACCGTGGCCAGACCTGCAGCCTCCGCGGACTCCTCCGCGTGCCTCTCGGACCCAGGTAGCGATCTCCGGCGGGCGCGGGAGGCTGGAGGCCGAGAAAGCTTGCGTCTCCAACCGGGTCCTGACCGCCCGCACGGTGCTGTAAGCCTCCCTGAGCTCTGTGCCCGAGATTCGCAGGGTGCAAGTCCCAGGGGGCCTAGGTCCCCCGACGGAAAGGGCGCCACCCACTCGTGCCACGCCACCTGCCGCCACGCGAGCGCCCTCGACCTGGCCGGCGGCTTCGCCCAAGTTTGCGGCGCGACGCCCTCCCCAAGCTTGAGCGGAGGCCGGGCGGAGGGCGTGATTGACGGCTCAACTACGGACTCATCTCCTACCTTAGGCCGCGCGCGCTGATTGGCTGCGCGCTGACATCCTCTAGCCCTGCTGCTCCGCGCCGGCTCACGGAGGGGGCGGCCGCGGGTGGAGGTGCGCTCTGACAACCCGAAAGTCATTTCCAACCTCAAGTGGACTTTGTTCCAACTGTTGGGGGCGTCGCTCCCCCTCTTCATGGTCGCGGGCAAACTTCCTCCTCGGCGCCGCTTCTAATGGAGCCCCACCTGCTCGGGCTGCTCCTCGGCCTCCTGCTCGGTGGCACTGGGGTCCTCGCCGGCTACCCAATTTGGTGGTAAGACTCGCTCCCGCCTGCCCGGCCCGTGCCCGCCGCGCCGGGAGGTGGGGTCGCCTCCCGCGAGGGCCGCGGCGGGCCGGGCCCCGTCCCCCTTGCGCCCCAGTCCGCCGCCGCCCACCCTCCTGGATTTGCTGCCGGTGTCGCCTTCAGAATTCAACTCCTGGCTTCTTGGATAATCACCATTTTCCCTGCTCCCCGCCGCAGAGGCGGGAAGACTTTCCCCGGCTTGGAAGGTCTCCCATTCGGGATCCGAGTCCTCCACCCATCCCAATGTGGGGTCCCCAAAGACCCTCCGTGTGCTTGCAGTTGGGTTTCTGGAAACCCAGCGCTGTCCCTGGGGCCCAGCCACTCCTCTTCTCCATTTTGGGGTCTTCATGGCAAAACCATCCTGCTCTTGCATTGCCACCCCACCTCCGCGGCGCCTCGGTCAGATTTCCCCACAATGCTCCCCTTTGCCTTCGTATTTCAGACCCCAGAGGCTCCAGGGACCCCTAGGGCAGGACAGTGGGGGGGTTTCATCAGATTTCCCGGACTCTGCTCTAGATTAATTTTGAGCCTCTGGAGTGAATATGAAATTTGCTGATGCGAGGTGCCATTGAATTCGGTTGTATTCATTTCTTGCTTGTCCATCCGGGCAGAGGGGGGGCTCCTTGAAAATGTAGTTGTTTGGGAGGGGTGGGCTTGTTGTTCTTTAACCAAATCCCAGTTCTCCGTGTCACATTCGTTTCTTTTGGAAAACCGGGGACCGAGGAGAAAGGGAGACGGAAAGGGAAATTCTGTTCCTGAGAAATGCGGATACAAAAGGCATTTTAGTAAATAAGGCTAGGAACCCAGGCGCTGTGCTTAGGAGGCTGCTGGCGAGGGGAGGTACCGACTGGGGAATAAGCAGCCCTTTGGGAGCCCCAGCTCCTGGGAGTCCCCTTATTTTTCAAGAGCCTGATTGCAACCCCCCTCCCCCCGCAGGTCCCGGGGGCCAGCCAGGAAGACACACTGAAACCAGTTTTCTAAATTACACCCCGCCTTTCCCCAGCCTCCAGCCCCCTGCATTCCGGAAAACTTTAATTAAAGAATCTTCCCCTCCTGGACGTAGGAGAGCCGGGCCTGGGGGTGGGAGGTGAGGAGGAGAAGGAATTTGGGATCTGTAGTGAGAGGGGGCTGTGGCCCTGGGTGAAAGTCAGAAGTGGCTGCGTGCCCCCATTCTCCTGCTTGCCACTGTGAGCCTGGGAGGAGAAGCCAAGCCAGCAAGATTTGGGGGGCCACACCCTGAGGCTCCCTCCAGTTGGGAGGTGGCAGCATTTGTGTCTGAGATAAGAGGGATGGGTAGCAGCATGGCTTGCCCAAGGGTCTTGATGAAGGGTCCTGAGAGTTGATCCCAGGATGACCCAGCTTTCCCATGCCCATGCCCCAGGACTGGCCTGAGGCCTCCGGCACGTAAAAAAGCCTATGGGATGATGGCAGGGGTAACCAGGAATACCTGGGCAGAGAGTGCTGCCAGTCTGGGGAAGACTGCCACATTGGCCACTTTTGATATGCTCTCTATCCCAGGGCTGAGGCCAGTTCTATTTGGTGTCTTCCCTGCCTCCTTGGTAGTCCAAGCAGTAGGAACAGAAAGCATGAGGTGGCAGGGACAGAGGACAGCAGCTTCCCTGCCCGATGGCCTGGAGGAGGCACAGTGGCGGGTGGTAGTTGTTGGTGGGGTCTGTGTGTAATGGTGTCTGGGAAACATCCAGATAAGATCCACTGAGTAGGGAAAAACACCAGGAAAATGTGGAAAACTGAGATATTGTACACATAATACTATATGTTTGGGGGCTTAGGAGGATAGGGATACTGCTTTGTTTGCACTGAAGAGAGACCTAAGCGTGTGTGTGTTCTGGGTCTGTGACCCCAAGAGCTGTCTCTGCACCTGTGTGCCTCTACCAGAATGACTTGTGCATGAGACTGGGCAGTTGTGCAGGTGGGTTGTGCCCGGAGATTCAAGGTGTCTCTGCACATCATGTCAGCAAGTGGCCGATTCTGTTATGTAGTGTGTGTGAGAGCGAGGGAGGGGGAAAGGAAGTCTAGAAGTACCTTTGCCCATGGAAAGGTCTGTGCCTGTTTCTGCTTGTGACTGTTTCGAGTGACTGTTAGTGACTGGGCATGTGAGTGTGGTGTCTGTGTGTGCGCGCATGCCTTCGTGACAGTGTAGGGGAAAGCCTCATGGATGTCTTTGTGCATGATATCGGTGCTCATGGCCATGACCTGATTGTGCATCTCAAGTGTGAACCTCTTGTCTGTGCTATGTGCAGGCTGTGTTTAGCTTGCTGTGGCCCAGAGGTCTCAAGAAGTAGCTGCAGGGCACACCGACCTGGAATCCCAAGGTGGGGCGGGGGCGGGCTCTTTCTTGGCACCAGTTTACCATGTCTGCTTGAGGACTGGGGTCATTTTTCTTAGGTCCTGGAGCTGGGATGTTGGGTGGGTCGAAGTCTCAGGACTAGATGGTAGATGGGTCTCAGATTCCTGATCTCCCCCACCCCCGCGCAGGCAGTTCTTTAGCCTCTGAGCTCAGCTTGTCTACTTCTTTGGCCTTCCCAACTCACACATTCTCCAGGAGGGACTGGTAGGGGAAATATTCAGGCAATATTTTTTTGTCTAGGCCCTGATCAAGGGGGACCCCACCCCAGCAGCCTGACTGAGAGAAGATGGAACTGAAGGGACATGTAAGGGGCAATGTGGCCCAGGGCCTCCAGGTCAGGTGTCAGAGGCATTGAGCCAAGGTACAGGGGCAGCAGCCTTGATTTCTAGCACTCACCACGTCAGTTCTAGTCTAGGGCTCTTCGGGGAGAAACTTGTACTTTTTCCTATATTTGAGGGAAAGGAACTTACCTTCCTAATGCCTTGCTTAGAAGCTGCTGTGTTCCTGGGCAATGTCCTAAAGAAAGAGGCCTGTGCTCAGCCTGATGCTATGTGTCTAAGGACCCACCTCTCTGGTCCTTTGTCCTCACCTTTCACCCAGGACCCTCAACCTGCCCTGCTTTTCTTTCTTTTTTTTGCCCTGCCTTATAGCTTGGGTGAAAGTGTTTTGCTGAGGACATGGGCAGTGAGCTAGGAAATAAGACACCTGAGTTTGGAGTCAGGGATATAGCTTGGTGGCAGAGAGCCTACCTGGCAAAGCATGAAGTCCTGAGTTCAACTCCTGGTATAAAAACAAAGCAACAGAGTTCTTGGTTTACTACCCTGAGACCCATCCCCCAACTCAAGAGCCTTGAGCCCGTAAGCCCTGCCTCAGTTTCCCCTTGTATTTCTGCTTCCTCCCACCCACTCCTCCCTCTACCCATGTCTCCTAGGCCTGTGAACATGTTCAGTCAAACCCCATGAGGGTCAGTAGGCTGAGCCCAGGGAGCACCTGGAGAGTGCGGGGGAGGAAGGCCCCAGGCCTGGTGTTAACACTTGTAACAGGCAGGAATTACAGCTGGCTGGGACTGGCTGATCCCACAGACAGACAGGCAGGCAGGCAGGCAGGCAGGCAGATGAGCTGATACCAGAATGGATGGCCAGGCTTTCGCAGGGTGGTCTTCCTTCCAGGGCAAGCCTTGCCCCTGAGGAAGATGGCAGGGAAGTGAATGCAGGTCTTTCTGACAGACATGAGTTCACAGCCCACCTGCTTACCCCACCCTCTCTGAGCTAGGGTTTTGGGCCACAGGAAACATAATTGGTGACTGATGTAGTGATATTCTTCTGGTGGGATCACATTTTTCTTTAAAAGAAAACAAACACAGAAACAAGCCCACAGTTTTAGTAATACCAGGCAGCATGTCTTTGGAAGAATATGCCTTAATATATGGGATAAGGTAGCTGGGAAGGAGCAGTTGTCAGAGTTCTCCCAGGACCTCAGAGCATTTTTACCAAGGGCACAGAGGCACGAGGGGTCAAGAGGTGAGTGCTGGGTGGTGTCTGGACCCTGGTGAGCACCCCTTGAGGGACAAGGGCCTGCAGTGTCTTCCCTTCGATCAGTGCTCCTGCTGGGAGGACCCCTCTTGTGGAGATCAGAGGGGCAGGAGCTTCTGCAGGTATTTGTCATACAGACCCTGGCAACTCTCCCTGTCCAGCATCACTGAAAAACGTGCAAGTAGTGAGGCAGAAGAGGGCTTTGAGGAAAATCTCTAAAGAATAGATTCAGCCAAGTAAGTATCTTGGCTTCACTGGCCACAGAGCTCAACACTAATGGGCATGTGGTGTCTGGGCAGACCTAGAGTTCAAGTGCCCTGGAAATACATAAGCACAGGGAGCTGTGACCCTGGGGTTTTCTCTAGACCCAGAAGACATCTCTGCTGGAAGAGGTCTGGGCCAGAGACAAGGAGTCTGGAGTCAGGGTACACAAGTGACTTTTCTTAGAGGAGAATACAGCTAACAGACTATATTACAGAGTGACTGAGGAAGAGGTGGCTGGTGGGGCATTGAGGAGCCTGCCCCTACCCTGATGTTTTCTCCCAAAGCTTCCCCTCTAACTGGTAGAGAAAAGGTGCGCCCCGGTCAAAGGCGAAGCCACCTTCTATTACATCTATACATTCATGGCATCTCTGTGCTGGAAACAGTTCGCGCTAGCAGTGGAGAAGCCCTGTGTTTGAGTTTTGAGTTTCCCACCAAATGGCTGTCACCGGGGATAAATATCCATCTGTAGGGGTTCACTTTCCTTGACCATGCTGAGGCATCTCTTCTGTCTCAAGCAATGGGAGGGGCTGGACAAATCGCTGTGAAACGTGGGCATGCACAGCAAACCTTCAGAGTCAGCCTTGGACAATGCGCCCCTGTATCTCTCACTGCCTGCATTTGATCCAGGTCTTGGAGCTGGCCACCAAGCCGGCCTACTTATACTTCCAACCTCACCCCAAACACCCCATTACTCTGTTTGCATTAGGGTAGGGTAAATTCTCCAAGGCTGATTTTCCCTATCTGTAAAATGAATATAGTGATTGCCTCTACCTCCCTGGGTTGTGAAACTATGTAAATCGCTTAGATTGAGCCTGGTATACAGGATGTGTCACGTACAGGTTAGATGTTTTTTTACTACCTCTCTGCAAACTATTACTCACTTAAGTCTAGGATCCACACTTGCCTCTTCCAAGCAGCCTTGCTAGACTGACCTGTGGACTCTGTTTTCGAGTGTTCTTCAGAGCCAGCTTGCCCTAAGTGGTTGGCATGGGAAACACAGGTTTTAGCGTCATTCTAAGTTGGAGGAGGTTAGCCAGGCAGCTTTCCTCAGCTCCTCCCCAGCCCAGGAAGGGAAGGGCAGAGTGAAAAACACACTGGAGGCTCCTGGAGTCCTCCCCCACCCCAGTCTGCCTGACTCTAGCAGCCACTGCCATTTCCAGCTGGGCCCTAAAGCTCCCTGGGGCTGGCCCGGAGGGTAGGGAGGCAGGCTCCCGGGGGGCGGGGCACCTGGGCGGCAGGAACAGCAGCTAGTGAAGAAGTTGCTGCTCCAGGAGCAGGAGCCCAGGGATGATTCAGAAGGTGATTTATAGACGGAAGGCAGAAAGCTTGGCTCCTGGCAGAAGCCTGCTGCTTAATTACATTCTTTGGGGGTGGAGGTGTGTGTGGGGCAGCAGCAGAGGAGAGACTTCCACCTCCTTCCCATCCAGGCTTGTCCCTGTGCTGTTCCTGTCCTCACCAGGGTCTCTTTCCCCTGCTGTCCCAAAGAGAAGGCCCTGTTCCTAGCCAGAGGGTCTGGGTGGAGAAGGTGTCAGGAGAGTGGAGGCAAGAGGCCTTCTGGGTCTCCCCCAGGAAATGTGGATAGGCTGGGCTGCAGATCTGATGCCGGGAAGATACTGAGTCTCCACCCTGCTTCTGGGCAGGTGAATTGCTAACCCAGCCAGGCAGAAGGCTTCTAGCGTCTTGTGAACTCCATTCAAGTTCCCCACTTTTCTGTTGCTCTGCTCTCAGTGGACTACAGGGACTGAACCTCAGTTCTCAACTCAGAGGCTAAACCCCAAGTCATGGGTGGTAGGTATCACACATGAGTACAATGGCTCCCTTGGCCTACAGCAGTTCTGCAGGCAGGCTCAATCCTGTCACCATGTGTACACTTCCTGAAGTGACATGGGCCAAGGTAGTGATGGTGCTTTTTGGCTCTCATGCCACCTGCACTGTGCTGTGTAACCTAAAAACTTCACTTGCTGTGTCTGGAAAGGTGTGGGGTGCACAGGAATAAGGTTGCTGAGGCTGCTGGTATTAGTCTGTCTGTTTGCAGCATGGTTAGTATAGCAGGAGGAGTTGGCAGGGGTCAGAATGGGGACACTAGACAGTTCTCTGGTTCCCCCTGAGGCAGGCCTTCTCAAAATGGCCTCATTATGTGTGTGGAGTAAATTCCAGAAATGTCAGGCACACCCATATGTCTCCAGGAAAGATGGGGACCCAGAAGTATGCTTGGGACAAGAAGGGCAGCCTGAGGGGTGGAGGTTTCTGGGCAGGGAGTTGGGACCTGAGACCTAGTCCTGCCACCAGTTATGGTGGGATATTAGGCAACTCCCAGGCACCCTGGCCCCGTGAAAGAGATTTGGACCTCCCCACTGAGACTCCAGATCTCAGCCCCGGAGGCTGGGTTATGGGGTTTCTGTGCTTACCTCCTCTGGCCTTTGGGGTGTCTCTGAGCACAGGTGGGGATGCAGACCCTGTTCCGACCTCCCCAGGCCTCTGTTGTTCCTCTGAGAACTGAATGGGAATGGCCTCCCTTCCCTACCTGCAGAGTGAGAGCTTCAGGGGGGTAATCTGTCTGAAAGCATCTGGAGGAGGGTCATTTCTTTCCAGAGAAGTTAACCATCACTGCTGGTCCTAGAAGAGAGGCCCCTGGCCCCTGCCCACAGAGGGTGCTAAAAATCTTCCCTGGGCCCTCTAAGCCTCTGAGCTTGAAGAGTTGGTTTTTTAGCAGCAGAGTAAGGAGTAGGATTGGACCTGGGAGTTCTCTGCTCCTCCCTGAAGGGCCATGGGGCTGGATAGTAAACCCCCTGCAGGAACAGAGCAGAGGCATCAAATGTGAGGATGGGCCTGGGGATGGGGTCCTCTTACCTAATCCAGAGCCCACAGACCCAATCTTGCTAAGCCAGGCACAAAGTGGGATTTCCAGCCAGGGACATGTGGTGGGAGATACAGGTAGCACAGAGGGTGAGGTGCAGGGTATCTCCCAGACATCAGGGCATTAAGGGCATTAGGGGATCTTAATGGCCTGGATAAGGCCCAGCAAAGTGGGGGTGGGGGGCAGCTAGCTGGGCTGGAGAGACAGGGACTGAGTGTGCAGCGCTGGTGAGAGGGTTGGGAGCAATAGGATCCAGGCCCAGGTTCAACAGGAGGGCTGTTGTGCAAAACCTGCCCCTGAGCAGGGACCACTTACCTGGCAGAGCCAGCCGAGTGGGGAGAAAAAGCAAGCAGGACCCTGTAAGAATACAGATGGGCGCCTGTGGCCATGTGAACCAGCAAGAGCTCTGCTACCCAGCCAGTTCTACTTTTTATCTTTTTTTTTTTTTTTTTTCCCGGAACTGGGGATCGAACTCAGGACCTTGCACTTGCCAGACAGGCACTCGTGCCCCTGAGCTATCCCCCAGCCCTCTACTTTTTAAAAATATCTATTTATTCATTTGATACAGGGTCTCATTGTACAGTTCAGACTCATAGTGATCCTCTTGTCTTAGCCTCCACAGCGCTGGGATTACAGGTGTATGCCACCAAGCCTGCTTTTGGGGCAGGTGCAGCATGCGGGACCGGGGATTGAACTCAGGTCCTTGAGCTTGCCAGGTAGAGGCTTAGACAATTGAGCTATCTCCCCAGCCCCCCAGCCAGTTCTAAAACAAGGATTTCTGAGGGAGCTGTTCTCCTGCTCTAAAACCCTTTCTTTCTTTCTTTTTTTTTGTGGTACCGGGGATTGAATTTAGGACCCTGCGCTTGCCAGGCAAGCGCTTATTGTACTGAGCTATCTTCCCGGCCCCTAAAACCTATGGCTCCCTACTTTCTGCCTGGCACTGATGTGTCTTATGATTTTTCCTATATCTTCCTATTTATTTGTGCCTTTCCTAACCCCTCCCAAGCCCCCAACATCCCACCTTTGAATATGTGTCCCTGTCCTTATTGGCTCAAGTCATGTGATGGACAGCCCTGGACTGCATAGACATGAGACCCTTGACTCGCACATGCTGCTGTCCCTGAAGCTGCAATATCTCTGTTCTGTGATCTCAGTTCTCCTGTGCCTCCTATCCAAAGTCCTTTTACAGGTGTTTTCCATTTGTATATTTCTTATTTTCCACACTCACAAGGTCACACCACGCTTGGGTGTCTATGACTGTAGTTCGAGCACTCGAGGTGACAGGACTATTTCTCTACCAGGACCAGGTCACTGTGTTTCTTCACTATGTGCTACATGCTGGTTTCCATAGAGATGTCAAGATCGAAACCTAATTATCCGCATTTCTCAGGAGTCCTGTTGCACAGTCTGCGCATGGTGGAGGGCCCATGCCTGGGGCCCGTGGGGCCTAACACCTCAGGCTCAAAAGTGGGCTTTTCGCCTAGCATGAGAGCTTGCTCATTCAGTGTCCTGTTCCCCAGTGACGGTGGAGAGCAGGAATACACTTGACCGTCACTTTGCAGGGCTCACAGCTGCTGTTCATAAGCCTCTGGGACTCCCTGAGTTGGAGATATCACCAGTTAGTGACAAGCCTTCCGTGTGTCAGGCTGCGATGGCACCACACGAGCATTTTGTTGCCTTTGGACTGATGGGAGGGTGGCCTTGGTCAAATTGCTATTTCCTGGGCCTCAGTTTGCTTACTTGTTGAACAAGAAGGTAAGGTAGTTGACCTGTACTGTTACTCCACCCATAAGCCTGCCATTGTGCTTAGTGCTTTTTGGCTCCTGCCATCTTTTCTGTCCTTTTTTTTTTTTTTTTTTTGCAGGACTGGGGTTCAAACTCACAACCTTGCGCTTGCCATGCAGGCACTTATGCCACGGAGCTATCTCCCCAGCCCTTCTTGCCATCTCTTCTCTAGTACCTGTGTGCCAGAAAACAAATGGACAGAATCTTCTCTCTTATCCAAATTCAGTTCTTCTTTTATTGTCTCTGATATGGTTGATTTTTCACTTGGCTTTTACAACTTGATATCCAGCTTTATTTCTTCCTGAGGAAAATCTTTGCACCTGTATTGACCTTAACAGATCAGTTTGTCTTCTCCCTCACCTGATCTTGCTTTTCTGTTTTCATTTTGTTATTTAATCTCATGTGTTTTGTGTCATAAACTCCTTAGAGACAGACGGCAAGCCTTGCAACTGTTGTATTCTCACTGCCTGGTCCCTACATAGTAGATGCTTAATAAATATTACCCCTTTGGGGTAAACATTTGCCACCTCCTCAGTCAGATCCTTTCTGAAAAGAGGCAAGGTACATATAAAATAAAAGGAAAAATAAATGCTGCTCTATCAGGTTTGACAGTTTTGGTTTGAGAGAATTACAAACAGGTTCTT
>PVKN010013590.1:0-19792 GCA_004027915.1 Capromys pilorides | reverse complement strand
CTCAATTTATGGATTGTTTCCCAGATTTAGCTATCACAAAATGTTCTGCTATAAACATAGGTGAACATATACTAATGTGTCATAATGTTTTTAATTCTTCTGGGAAGATAATCAGAATGGGAATAGCTGAGTCAAATGGGACCTCTAGTCCTAGTTTTTAAGGACTCTCCACACTGATTTCTACATGGTTATACTAGTCTATACTCCTACCAACAGTGGAGAAAAGTTCCTTTTCCCCACAACCCCTTCAGCATTTGTTATTTGTTGATTTCCTGATAACAGCCATTCTTTCTGAAGTGTGATGAAATCTCAGTGTTATTTTAATTTTCTCTTAAATGACAAATGATGTTGACCTTGACCATTACCTCATATATTTACTTGCTGTTTGTATTTCTTCTTCTAAGAAGTGTGTATAATCTCAGCTGTCATTTTTTTTGGATTGGATCTTTGAATTTCCACTTATGGCATTTCTTCCCAAAAGATTATTCTCACCAACAGATACTCATATGGCAAAACTTTTGTTAACTAGAGTAATGTCTTTGGTTTTCCAAAGAGAAAGCAACTGACTGCCTTATAGACTGAGTCGATCACTGAAGGATAAAGCCAAATATGGAGCTTCATTTCTTAAATTTCTGAACATAAATATATTTTATATTGTCAATATAAAACAAAATTCTGTCCTTGCATTATATTTAAATAAACAGGTTGAATTAGTTGAAAAATGGCACTCTATAGCACTGATGTAAAAAAGCTTAAAAGTAAAGGACAGTCTAAGGGTAAAATCATCTTTCTATCAGTTCATCAATTCTTCTCATAACTTGTGTGATATTGATAATCAAGTCCTGAACCTCTAGTGAGGAGTCAGTGACTTTCAAATCCAACAAAAGAAGAGCTAGGTGGATGGATTGGAGAAGACTAATTTTTGTCTTAGTTCCTTAGTCCGAGCTCTATTTTAGGTGTGAATCAATCTGGTTTCCCCTTCCCTTCCCTTCCCTTCCCTTCCCTTCCCTTCCCTTCCCTTCCCTTCCCTTCCCTTCCCTTTCCTTCCCTTCCCTTCCCTTCCTTTCCCTTCCCTGTCTTCTTCTTTCCTTTCCCTTCCCTCCCCTGTCTTCCCATTTTCCTTCTTCCCTCCCTCTCTTCCTTTCTTTCTCTATGTTTAAAATTCTACAAGGTATACTATTCGAGAGCTGACAGAACACAATAAACTGGGTTTCTGTTAATGATCATGATTAGTAAAACAGCCATGCTTCCAATATTGCAGAAATAAACTCATTGTCTTTTCTCTGTAGAAAACATTTAGCTACTTACTGGTTCAGAAGGAGCAACCTTGTAGAAAATGTGGGTGAAAGGAAAGATTGAATCCTTGCTAGGTGTGCCTTGCACCTGCTCCTGTTTTCCTATATCAGCACAGAATCATAAATCATAAATTCCAGCTCAGTAGGTTACATTGACTTCTTCCTGGCTAGGAGCATCACTACACCTCAGGTATTAGATGCTTCTGTGTAAATGAGATAAAAGAGGCCCGTAAGCTATCCTACAAATGGTCTATTGTGAAAGCTATTTACAAAACCTAGTAAGTATGAGCAGTGCTGGTTGGTGATGAATCAATGGGATTGGTGAAGCCAAGGTAGTGAGTCCAGAAGACAGGTGCCTAAAGAACCTCATATGCATTTGGGTCCTGAAAAGAATTACCATGGAAGAGAAACATTCAGAGAACTTCAGCTCACCAGTATTTTAGCCTTTGCTTTGGTGGATAGAACTCTGGTCTTGGAAATGGAAGACCTTTGCTTTAGTCCCTGTTCTATGACTGTAATTTTTAAATTTCCCTCTGGACATGAAGATGTTGTTACAAGAAGTGATAGGTAGATGTTTACATTTCTAAAATGTATTACCATAAAATATATTGTCATTATCTCATTCAAAATATTCTTCTTCTCTTCAAATATATCCCATTGTTCTTAACCACTTTCTGAGGAAATTTTGGAAGTTCACTTTTTTGTCTTTATAAGGGGTCTAAGGTTATAGCTCAGTGGCATAGTACCTACCTGGGAAGTGCTAGGTCCTGAGTTCAATTTCCAGTACCCACAAAAAAAAAAGAGAAAAGAGAAAAAATGTACCAGAAAGAAAGAAAGAAAGAAAGAAAGAAAGAAAGAAAGGAAGGAAGGAAGGAAGGAAGGAAGGAAAAAAAGAAATGTTGCTGAGTGACATCCTAAGAAAGGCAGACCTTAAAAACATCATAGTTATGTCCTCAATTACTTTATTCACCAACTCTGGCACTGAAAGGTTTTTGGGCCTTCCCCAAAGTCAAAACAAATGCCAAAGGTAACTATTTTTAAATCAGTTCAGTACCTCAAGGCAGCCACAACAGTGCAATTAAAGAAGATTTCCAGAACTACATCAGAAAGTGGCAAGAGGAATGGGATACATAGATTTGAAACAAAGAGGAATAGCTTGACAAGATTAATGGGAATACATCTTTTACCATGAAACTTTAAAAAAATTTAAACATATTTATTTTTGACAACACTTTGTAAGATTAAATTATTTGGTTCATGTTAAAGCACTGTGACTTTTGTCCCAGAGGACATTTGACAACATCCGGCTTCTTGGACAGAACAACTACTGTGCCCCTGGCTTTCTAACTTGTATACCACTATAGTGAGCTGCCCTACCTCGAACCCCATAAGCTTATTTAATAAATTCCCCATGTGGTTACATAAGATATATACTTTTTTCTATCAGCTGCATGCAAGTAAATAATAAATGAATGTTATATTGTGCTATATGTTTTACTCTGAAGCTTTTCATATCTGCAGAAAAAATACAGTGAACTCCCACATCCTTACCATCTTATTAATAAAGAAAATATTAAAACACTCTTCTTACTTCTACAAAAAAATAAAACAAAAATTCATACAAAATGAAGGACAAAAACAGTCAATGCATTGTGTATCATAATCTTAGTGAATGGCCAAATGTTACTCAGAGTACCAGCCACAAACAAAAATGACTGAAAACATGTGTTTGCCCAGAGATGCAGCTATCACTTACCTGATGGTTCATCACAATGGTGGTCTCAGTTACTCTTCTCTTATTGCTGGGACAAAATACCTGACACCCAACATTAAGGAAGGGGAAGTTTATTTAGCTCATAGTTAGTGGAGGTTTCAGTCCATATTCAGCTCGCTCCAAGGCAGAGCAGCACATGCAAAGGGCAGCAGTTCCCGGCTATGGAAAGAAAGAAGTGTGACACAGGCTGCAGCAGCTAGCAAGCCTGTCTCCTCTCCTTACACGGCCCCTAGGGAGAGTGTAGCACTCACACCCCTACTCCCAGCACTGGATCATAAATTAATCACAAGCTCTAGAAGCCACCCCAGTGACTGCATGAGATTTGGGAGGACTAGATACAAGCTCTAGCAACGGTCATGCAGTTCCATCTGAGGTACAGACAACAGAGTGTACCTGAAACACTTCTGGTTGCCCATTTGGGGTTTCTATTTGAGCACCAATTTTTACCTGTGTTTTTTGTATTTGCATGAACACACCAATATATATTTGAAATGCAGTTTTTATGCCTGAGCTTACCCATTTTTGAGTCTGATATAATTTAGCAGCAAAGCCCCTGCACCACTGTGAGCAAGACTGATGCTCTGTGACATTATGTAGCAGCTGTTGCAGGATAGCAGCGAAGTGGGTGAAAGTGAGAAAGATTTAAGAACCAGAATATATTTTAAATCAGATTCAAATCAAGGAGTTATTTTTTCTATGTGAAGCTGCAGAATTAAAAACAAGCCCCCAATGGATGCAGTAAGAATGCAGAATTTTAAATGATATGGACATTATGATGAAAAACCCAGCAATTACCAAACAGGTAACAAAGTGAGCAGATTAAGGAAACATGGAGGGCTGAAGATCTGAGGGACCACACTGCCAGAGAAGCTGTTACCATGGTAACTGATGGTAAACATTTGAGGGTTGTGTTGGAAGAAACCAAAGCTTTCACCATGTAGTGAATGTGTGCAATCCCATACTGACAGTATTTCCACACATTGTGTCCCATTGGAAGTTAAGTGCTTTGCCGCAATATTATTTTGGATGAAGAAAAATCAAATTACAATGTAGGCAGGGCTGAGGAAATCAAAGTTTAGGGACATCTTAGATCTCAAAAAGCACATGTTTAGGAAGTGACAAAACTGAGATGTGAAATCCAGTGTATCTTGTTTCAAACAAATTTTCCTAACCCCGTGTTTTACATGAATCCTCTAAAACTTTTCAATATTAGGAACAAGAGGCTTGGTAACAAGATATAACTGAGAGCAGCAATAAAATTTGTGAGATGGTATGCAAAATAAAGATATAAGGTTTGCTTTTCAAAGAGTATTAAGAATTTGAAGGTAGCCACGACAGGGCATTACACAAGTTGTGGGTCTGTCCTGCACTTGGGTCCTGTGTGAATATACTAGGCAGATGCTCAGAAAGCTGAACTTGGATGTGCCCTTGTAGTGTGGAGCTTAGACCCATAGGTCATCTATAGAATGTGATCCAGCTCAAGGAAGAGGAATCTAGTAGGCCACATGAGAGAACATGTAAGTCAACCTATTTAGTCAGCTAGAATTGTAAATTTGTATACGAAACACACTGTATCAAATTTGGACTTTGTGATATACAGATTATATACTAAAGTGTATGTTAAGCCCAATGTCTGGTGGATTTTTAATCTCTCTAGACTTAGATTGTTCCAAAATTTGCAAGTTGATCAACTCTAGGATAGATGGAGCAAGTTTTGTAGACTGTCCCTATTGGCCACTGCTGTCAAGATTTGGGTGTCCCAGGGGATGAAAATACGTGAGCCTCCCTCTCCCCGTCCCATCCTTATTCAATCCTCCATAAACACGTGACTTCTGCCAGCCTTCCTATAGGACTTCATTTCTAGAGGAAGCCGTGAATACTGCATCTGACTTATATAATACCCTGCATTTCACACACACCCTCAATCACAGTCCAGATTTTTTGGCTAGTGCAGAAGAGATTTCAGGATAAATGAGAGATAAGAAAGTGTTTGTGTGATATACAAAAATAGACTCAGATCTTAAAGCTATCAAGCTGGTGTCCATATTACTTCTGCCTTATACTCACTTTGCTTGCCCCTTTTTTTCTCATTTTCCTTGGCAATAGGAGAAGAGTTTGATTTCCATAATTCCTTACTTCCTTATATTGACTTATCTGTAATCAAAACCAGACATAAAAAAAAAACCCAGACATGACTTGATATTTTGTTTTATTCCAAGAAGCGAACTCAAGACCTTGTGCTTCCCAAGCAGGCACTGTCCAATTGAACTATAAACACGGCCGTTTATCTTTCTTTTTAACAAATCTCAGTGGACCTTCCTCTTTCCCTCGGTGCTGCCACATATAAATGGCAAGGATAAAATGAACATCATGCATTAATTTAAAGTAGATTAATAGCTAACATTGGTTAATATTCTCTCACACTTTAATGTCCTCATTCAGTGCTGAGTATTGGGAACATGACATGCCTAGGCTTAAGCCTTGTAAGAGATACATACCCAACAGAAGGGCTGCTGCCTTTAATTTACACAAACAATATTGCATATTTTACAGCGAGAAAGCTGTGCTTTCTGTGATGCAAGTGGGAAAACAACAGGCAGCATGTACTTAGTCACTGTTAAATGAAAGTCTAAAAGATATTATTTTTGCTTATGAAGTATTAAAGTCAAAAAAGATAATGAAAGTGGTCTGGGGAGATAGTTCAATAGAAAAAGCATCTGCCTGGCAAGCACAGGGTCCTGAGTTCAATCCCTAGTACTGCAAAAAAAAAAAAAATCCGCTTATTCTAAAAAAGATAATGAATGGTTTTTGTGATGAAGTGACATTGATACTCATGCAGTGCAAGAGGATAAACTGGTGCATGCTTTCTGAAAGGAGATATAATAGTTTGTTGTCAAGATTATACATATAAATAACCATGCATATATCATATTATATTTGCATAAGATATATATATATATATATATATATATATATTCCATCTGTACATGTGAAATAAAATGCCTGAAGGACTAATTTGAAGGCTGACAGGTGTCTGTGCAGCCTGACCCACGTCCCTCCCTCCACAGTCCCATCTCCTGCCCTCTCCCTTCTCCTTCGGGGGCTGCTCACAATGGCTTCTCCCAGTTCTTCATGTCCCCCTTTGGGAAGCAGCCTTGGGCATGTTACTGTCGTCCATTCTGCCTAGCCGGCTTTGCGCTCCTCTTTTGACTAATTAACTGCTCAGAACTCAGTTTAAGAATTAGCTCTCCAGGAAGACTTCTCAGGCCACTGCTCCTCCTGTGGACCCTTCCCCTAGCCTGGTCAGCTTCCTGCCTTTGGGGGCTGCACTCCTTTCCTTGTGGCACTTGACCTAGGAGGTGATGATCTGCCCTGGGGATTCTAGTATTCTTTTTGGTCTTCCATGAATTACAAGTTTCAAGCAAGCAGGATGGTGCTGACCTTTCTCTCTTCTCTACCTCGTAAAGGGTCTGCTACTTAGAAGAGGGCCAAAACGTACATGCTAGTTAAATAGGTAAAAGGTGGGATTATCATACATTTCTATTTTTCAAATTATAATTGTCATGTGATACTTTTGTAATAAAACTCACTTAAAAATACTTCTCCTTGCTGTTGGAAGCTGCAGCCGCTCTCTGCAGAGCCTGCTGCTTTGGCTCTCGTTGCTCTGCCGGCTGCTGTCCTAGGCTCATTACTCTCTGCAGATGGTTACGCGACATGCTGGCATTCTGCCCCAGGTGGGGACCCTGATCCATGTTGGGCTTATTGGCCGCAAAGCGGTAACATGGAAATCTACTGTGATCTCTTTCGCTGTCAGGGGTGCAGCCTAATGCCTTCTGTGACACAGAGAACACCCTTTGACAGAGGCGCACAGCGAGCCTGTGTTGTCAGCTGATGACCAAGCTGCAGGACTTTCCTGGATGCGAGTCCTGCTCTCCTGTCCGAGGCTGTATCTCTTGGCATGAGTCCTTCATGCTTCACTCCACACTGGTCCCCTGCATCAGAGAGAACCAGAGCCACTGTCACTTTTCCTGGGGAGTCAAACTAAAGTTTTTCGGGGAACTAGTACATGTGATTTCAGGGTTACAGCTTGACAGTCAAGTTCTTGCTTTCTTTGGTACATAATAACAACATAAATGCAGTCATGTTAGAGTTAAGAGAGAGTAATCTCCCCACATGGTGCTTCAGGTGGCATTTAAGATATTTTAAAGATTTTGATGGGCACATAAAAAAAATCTTGTCAGTCTGCAAACATTTTACCAGCCTCCACAACATTCACCTACAGGCTACAGCGTTACAGGATAATCTGCCATTTAAAAACCTCTTCAGGGCCGGCGAGATGGTTCAGTGGTCTAGAGCGCCTGCTTAGGAGGGCTCAGGCAACTGCGGGGACTGCAGTTCGATTCCCAGCGCCGCATGCTGTGCCAGCGCCGCCACCAGGACAGGCTGAGCCAGCCACAAAATGAATAAATAAAGAAACAAACAAACACAACAAGCAAACAAATAAATAAATAAATAAATAATTAAAAAAAAAAACTTGTTTAAAAAAAATAAAAATAAAAATAAAAACCTCTTCAGAATAAGTTGAGAATAAATAAACATGATGAATCAGAAGGAAAAGAGTACCCCAAGGCAAAGAGGGGTCAAAAACATATTTTCAGCTTTTATTTAAGCATTTATTTTTGCATGGTCCTGTTTACCTTTTGTCAGGTTGTGAACCCACATAAAGTGACTACTGAAGCATGAAGTATTGCTTTTGTGTGTGTCTAAGATCCTCAGATGTATTTTAGAGATCAGCATTTTGATCTCATTTTCAGAGAAATTGGGAGATGATGAGTAGCTATTGATCCATAAAATGGCATCTATATTGGGGCAAAGCAGCAGTAGGCAAGCTGCATTTATCCGGTATTGAGAAGAAAAGCTGATTATCCAGCTGAGGGCAAATGAGGCGGAGACATCTTACAGATTAGGTTTGCTGCCAGTGCCCTACATTTCAGAAGGATGGATGTGATCATTGGTTTCATGTTTAATGTTTCCCAGAGATGTGTTTCCCTCCCATCAATAGTCTGTGTTTGGATTAACATATGTGCAAAATCTGTTTTGGAGAATGTTGTATGCATAAATTGAACTTAGAACCAAAAATAATGTGAAGATTAGTGGTCCTGTGTGTGGCAGGTACTTTGAGATGATCTTGTTACTCCTAGTCAGTGACAAATGAGGAAATATGTCTAAACTGCTTAAGGTAATGTGTCCACATAACTAGTCAGTGGAATGGAATGCTAGGCCTTTTCTAAAAGATTTGTTGCCAGAAATCATCTTTCTCCAAAGATCAAGTCCACTGTGTTAGTTAAGGAAAAAAGGGTTGTCTAACTCACACTTTGTGGGGGTTGCAGTCACCAATCAGCTGTCTCCAAGGCAGGTGGTATGGCACAAGGGCCACCTCTTTTCTTCCCTCACACTGTATGCAAGCTACTCACCCTAGGGCAGGTGCAGTGCTCACATCCTCAATTCCAGCACCAGACAGTGAACCAATCACAAGATGTAGATCCAGCCACCTCTGAAAACCCTGTCCTCCATGACCACAGGAAGCTGTGGGGGACATTCTAGCATAAACCATAGCGTCCACTTTCGGGTGATGGCTTTGTACCACCCTTTCTGTCATACCTCCCAAAGTTCATTGTCAGTACTTAGCCACTCTGACTGGTCTCTCTTGTGTCCATGTACCAATGCTAGACATGAATTATTGGTAGAATAAGATATTGCTCCTGACTGGTCACACAATGGGAAGATGGGACTCTGAGGTCATAGGGTATGTCGCTATCACTTTTCATCACTTTCTTCCCCTCCTGGATTTGTAGTTCTTTCAAATAGATCTATCAAAATGTTTGTGCTAAGTTCTTATGCTTCCCTGCTTCTTTTTTGATTGCCTCTTATGGTTTTCTAGGTCATCCTTTAAGTGGCCCATCTTTATTAGGGAAGGACAATGATATAAGCATGAATAATCCTGGGAGAGGAAGATAACTTGCAGGGGAGAAGGTAAACTGTAGATGGTCCCATTCCAGAGTTGTTTCAAATGTGCAGAAGAAAGCAAATACATCTGCAGTTCTCAGTGAAGGATGATGGTGTAAGAGATAGATGAGCACAGAACTGGAAGCTAACCGAAACAGAAAAGGCTTCATGGAAGAAGTAGCATTTGGGCTGGAACTTCATGATGGAGGACTTGTTTATCTTGTTCTTTAGAAGAAAGTATTTTTTGTTGAATTATGATATCCATGACTTTCATTTGTCATAGAAGCTCACTGTAGTGGGACAAGGAAGTTTCAGTTATACTATAAGCTACATCCAAGCCCAAAGCCTGGCCTTAAGCCTCTCTTTCTCTTTATAGGAATAAGGGATCGGGGAGAGAGCTCAGCAATTTAAGCAGCTGCCTGTCAAGCTCAAGGTCTGAGTTCAATCCCCAGTATCATATACATACATACATACATACATACATACATGTTTAATCTTTTGAAAGAAGTTAAAGCATCAATGATCTGTGGCAGTTTTGCATATTAGATGGAGGGAATTATAGGATATAAGTGTATTTGTGCATCATAGATACTGTCTTGCCCTCTTCTTGCTTTTGTTAAATATGCAACCTCAAATGAGTTATTGTCCTATCAACTCTCAGTTGCTTATTTGTGAATTGAGATAACACTGGCTCTTCTGGTTCATTGTGAAGATCAGCAATTACGCTGGTAAAGTGACCTCTTCAAGTGTAGTCCTGGTTGACTCTTCCATAGGTTTGACTGAAGCCAGGAAATGAGTTTTGTTGAACTGGATATTCCCAGATTCTAGTGCATTAAGCATTCAATAATTGTTTATTAAATGAGGAGCACATAAGGCTCTATAATTGCCAACTTGGATTAATACATACTTCTATGTTGATCTACAGTCTTTGAGCTTGCTTATATTTTGTCTTTACTGATTAGCTCTTTGGAAACACACTTTCCTCCACTCTTTTTAAACTCTTTGCTACAGTGTGGAACCAAGTGTCCTCCAATGGCCCTTTTGTAGGGTTGGTTCCTAGCCAGTGGCACTGTTGGAAGGTGTTGGAAACTGTCATTGTTGGAGACTACTGAAAGGAAGTTAAGTCAGGGAGGGGTGCTTTCAAAGGGTGTAATGGCAATGTAGATCCTTCCCATCTCTTCACTTCCCAGCCACTATGAGGAGAGAAGCCATCTCCACCACATACTCCTATATGATGAGCAGCCTCACCACAGGCCCAGAGTAGCAGGACAAAGCAATCCTAAACATCTGAAGCCATGAGCCGAAATAAGCCATTCCACTCTTAAGTGATTTTGTCTGGTATTTGGTCACAGTACCAGAAATCTGACTGACATAATACCTATTACCTCATCTTGTTGCCACACTTAGAACAAGAGCAGTATTTCTGGGTCTAACTAAAGGTCGGAATGGGACTTAGAAATCACTTAGGGAAGCTGCTGAAGTGTTGCTGAAATAAGACTGGGTTATGATCACCTTTTTTCTTTCTAGTGCTGAACTCTCATGGCCATGCTATCACTGTACTTTGTTGGCATACTTTAAGATATTCCTACATAAATTAAAATGTAGTTATGTTAAAGCCCTGGGAACATTTCTTCCTCTTGATTAATATTAAATTATGGCTTCCTCTGAGAGGTAAAACAGACTTGCAGTGGCTCCTAACACACTCCAGCGGTGATGCTTCAGTCTTGAAAGTAATTCTGAGGCTGTAGTTTTAAAGTCAGTAATGTGGGAACTGGGTCTCTCCAGGACAATTTCCAGTGAAAAGGTCATTAATGTTTTTTTTTTTTTCTCCTAATTTATGATGGAGAGTTTTACCCAGAACTATAGGCCTATAGATCAAATCATATTTATATGATCCAGAGAGAAATTTGGAAACCTCAAGTACAATTGGGGTTTATATATAGTGACTATGAGGACTGAAGGAGGTAATGTATATAATGTTGCAGTCAGCATTTAACTAATAAATAAAACTAGACTAGGCCAGAAATCTTATCAACTATCAGTTGTAGAAAATGTTATGAGGGAATAAATCACTCTAAAACAACTCCGGTTTTAGTTTCAGATGAAACAGAATCTATTCAGAACAAAATTCTGATTGTAAGTACCAGACCAGTCACCGACATTGTATTCACGAGAGCGGAGATTAAAGGCAGATGCCTTTCCTGCCTACCTAGTTGGAAAAGGTCTCCAAATATATATACCAAATTGCGATGTCATTACGCTCTCAAATCCTCTTATGGCAAAGCTTAATGGTCACAACTCCAATGATTAGTGATTAGACTCCTATTTGGGGCAAAACTTGTGTATTTGTGTACGAGGGTCCCTCCTGTTCACCAGTGCAGGAATGGTGGTAACAGAGATCCCCAGTTCTGTGGCTTAATATCCGGACTCAATCTTTCCCACAACACCAGTGTCTCTGATGATTGTGTGTGCGTGCGTGTGTGTGTGTGTGTGTGTGTGTGTAGACTTTTAATTCCAAGCATTCAAATTAGTTTACCCATCACCTAGCAAGCCTGTTTTAAAGAGTTGGAGGGGCCTGAAAGGTGAGCGAGGATACTGGGGTGGGGCGTCCCGTAAGGGTTTACATGTGGACTGCATTTCTCAAGCTTTCTCCTCTGTAGCCTATGCACAGCAGGTTGTGGCTGCGGGGAGGAGGCTCCCGGGAATTGGGGCGTCTAGGCTCGGCGCTCCTCTGCCTTGCTGCTAAGGCGTGCAGCGCATGCGCCGGAGGGGCGCTCGCAAGCGGGCAGTGCTGCAGCCTTCGCCTTGTAGCTCACCCCTTGCCCCACCACCACCACCTGCACGCCAACAGCCAGATGCAGATCGCGCCCAGTGACCTGTCCCCAGCCCAGTGTGCCCGGCTCCACAGCGCGGCTGCTGATTGGGAACCGCGGCTTCCCGCCCCGCCTTATCATCCTAGGCCCGGGGAGCCGCTACAATTTTCCATTGGTCACAATCCCTGCCAATCGGCTCACAGCTCGCCTCCCCCAAACAGCCAGGCCGGCCGGCGCGTGCTAGGGAGGCGGGGCCTCGGGCTGGGGGCGGGGCCTGGCAGAGGACTGCGCAGCGGCAGTTTGGGGCTTGGGCTAAAGCTCTGATCCGGAGCGCAGCATCCTCGCTACAGCCTCCTGGGCTGTTGCACCTGGTCAGGTAAAGAGAGCCTTGTATTACTCCTGGCTGTCTGCCCCACCTCTATCAGACCAAACGCTGCCTGCTCCGCCTGCCCCCAGCTTCAGAGTTCTGGTCAAATCTCTTAAATCTTGCTGCTGTCTTATCTGCCTCCTTTCTCCGCCAGCACGCTGCTCCGAAGTGTGCGTTGGTGGCCCCCGGGTCATCCCAATGCTCCCCACGATAGACCTCCTGTGGTTAACCCTCAGGTCCTATCCCTCAAGACCTGCCAGCGCAGTCTCATCCCAGCCTGGCACAGGAAAGGTGGAGGAGATGGGGGAGGGAAGGATACAGCGCTCTGCTTCGAAGCTGGAAGCTTAGCTAGGACGAGGGCACTGCAGTGGGTTTGGATAGGGATGGAGGCGGCCTCAAGATGACGATTGTGAGAGACTACGAGGGTGTCTGTTGCTGCTTTGTACTTGTGTTATAGGTGACATTCACCAACACCTCCTGCTTTTCTGTCATCATTATCTTCATCATCATCACCACGACCACCACAATCAACAGCATCTCTCTTCCATCAGAGCTCTTCAGGTTCTGTAAAGGCAGACTGTGTTCAGGCATGTAAGTGTTGCCCCTCCCAGCAAGTAGCAAACAAATGCCCTTGCTTCCTGAGGCCACAGCCAAGCACAAAGCGGGTGGAGGTCCTATGGTGTTGGTGGTAGTGGGGTGGCCCATAATCCTCATTTGTAGTTGAGATTGCCAGAGAAACCCTTTGTTTTAATCATCACATTTGCTGGCTCCTGGAGAGCTTGACATTGGCACTCGCTGAGGGTAGGCTGAAGGCAGTCTGGGATCAGTGGTATAGACTGGTGCAGTCGGCACCTCAGCAATGGAGAGGTGAATGACCAGGCACAACCTTTTAGGAAACTTCTAATGCTGCAGTTATACCTAACATGCTCACTATGCATGTCTGCATGTGTGGGCCGCCTTGAGGGATCCTAGCTCTTGGGATAGGGAATTCTATTGTTTTATCTACGTCAGGTAGCATTGTATAGGTGTGCTGATGAGATTCAACAGCTATTCCCAGGGAATTCTTAGACTTATTATTCCTCTTTCAGGGGGAAAAAGTAAAACTGAGAATTATATGCCAGATTAACTGGCATTGTGAAAAATGTTGCTTTACAAATATTCTGTAAATCACAGGACTCTTTGATTACAGACATCTAAACATCAATTTCCTTTCTCTTAATAATGTTACAGACCTGTAGCAGTACAGGAATACAACATTTGTAGAACTAAGAAGTAGTGGGCTCCCTGGAGGGAAACAATGTGTAATAGTTGAGAAGAATTATATGACAATGGTTAAACTCAGACACAGGTTCAAATTCTGCAATAGCCACTTACTATATATATATGTAAAATGTTTAGTAATTCCTGACAAACAGTGGAGAATCAATGTTAGCTGCCATTTATAATACTAGTCAACAAGCATAGTAAAGGCTCTAAAATGTGTGAGTTTTTTTCCCATGGACTTTATCTTTTTTATGTCTCAGAACTGATGCTAATGGGGCCTGGTAGTCTTCAGGTTCCTGGAGGGATTACATATTAGAAGGCTGTTGCACTGATTGTAGCCCTCTGTGTTTGCACTGACATTCCGCTCAGCAGCCTGTGGAAATCCTTAGCAAGCTGTCAGCTAAGACGCAGTAAAGACAGCTTTGGAGGTTTCCAGGCCTCTGGGTCTGTCCTTGGCTGCTCCTTTCTAACTGACTCTTAACTGCACTGACTTGATAAACTGTGCTTCTTATAGAATCATCAGTGGATGCTTTGGCTTCTGCCCAACGGAAGCTAAATGCTTTGCTTCAGTTGTACATGAGAACTGAAGGAACGAACTTGACAGCATGGGATATCTTGCGTTTTGCAGTACTTTTCTTCTCTGACAATCTTTCCTTGTACATATTGAAAACAATGCAATGAAGAATAGCTATGTGGTCCAATGCTCTTTTAAGCAGTTCTGCCTGATTTGGAGGGAACACTTAAAAATTTAGATTAACTTCCCAGTTATACTAGCTGGGATCCTTTCCATTGTATGGTATAGAAATCCAAGAGAGAGAGAGAGAGAGAGAGAGAGAGAAAAAACTTAAACAAAATTAGCATTATTTGCAGGATTGAATATGCCTTGCTGAGAGGGTGCTGGCCTATCCCTAGGTGGGTCCTAACATTCTAAGGTCCAGAAGCTTCAAGGTTGCTAGCTGCTCTTTGACTTTTTGTCTCCACATATCCTGGAATTTTGGTCCATCATTAGTTCTACTCTTTCTTTTCAGTTTTTTTTTCCCCAATACTAGGGATTGAACCCAGGGCCTTTCTAACTCTGGAACCCAAAGGTAGTTCTCTTCCCCTCCAACTCAAAAGTGAAAACTCCCAGAGAAGATCTGTGATTAATGAGGTCTTGGTGATGGGTGTAATCTGCACAGACTAAATGCTCCAAGCAAGGAAATGGACTTTGGCAGGTCTCATGATTAGCTCAGAGTAGATTCATATCTTGCTCTTCCTTTCTATGCAGATGTGAAATTGGTGGTGCTGTCTCCCAAAAGGGGAATGAGAGAAGGCTGTAATTTCATGGGATGATAGTAAATAGCTTTGACAGCAGATTAAAAAATACTTCTATCTCATATTCCATGCCTGAATGTGACTTATATATTAAAGCTCTGGACACATGTGTATCATCCCAGGCTATGGTATTTTTATATGATCTGACTATTAATTTTTTATCAAAATTTTATATGAGTATGAAAATTTATGAGGGATCTTTAATAGCATGCACTGATTCCACCCTTCATAGTTTGATCTTCTTTGAGGGTTAGTCATAATCTCTTGATGGGACCTGGTTTTAATGTCAGCCATTATTTTCAGATGTACCTGCTCACCGCCTTAACAATCAGCTTAATTTTAAGCAGGTCACAGTCTGTATGTTGACAATACTATAGCCATTAATCTGATGTGCTTGATCTTGCAGAGATGTTAAACCATGAGCATTTTATTCCTGTACAGTTTTGTGAGTTTACACCAGCAGGCGGGGCTTGTGAAAGGATTGAAACATCTGTGTTTAGTGTTTGTGCTAACGTGCTGACAAAGCAGTCATTCATGTGCCCTATAATAATTATTATAGTGGGAAGAAGTAATGAAGCCAGCAAGCATCTTTGCCTTGTTAACACATAAAACAAAGGCTAGGCAATGGGTCATTTCCTGTTATTTGGGATTCTCAACCTCTCTCACTAAAAATAAAAAAGTCCAACAGTAATCTGGATTTGTGTAATTTTCTGGGCATTGAAATATGTTGCCTTAGTAATGTGTGGTGGTAGGAGGAGGAAGAGAGTTATTCTTTCTTTGTATCTCTCCATCTTGCTTTCTGTTGAAATGACCAGACCTTTGCAACTCTCCTCTGCAGGAAACTGGCTTCAGGATTTTCATTTTTTCAGCCAGTGTGTCTTTTATTTTCCTATCGTAATCAAAACTCCTTTGCTTAGTTCTCTGTCTCACTAGGATATAACTATTTTCTACTTTTGAAAATGTCACAGAAAAAAAAAAGCAAGTGTCACGGATTAATACCTTTCAAATGTAACACTTTTTATTTTGACTTTCCTATTGAAAAAGCTGTTAGGGAAATGTTTTGGAGGCAGACAGGACTTCTTCATATTGGCCTTCAGTATCTGGACATTAATTGAGAACTAGCAGACATAAATAGAAGGCTGAGTGGGGAGAAGAGATAGAAGCAGGGTAGAAAAGACAATTACGTTGCTACTTTCAGGCTCCTCATACTCAAATTCCTGCCTTAGGATTTATATCTAAATAAGGGTGCTTTGCTGCATGGTTTTGTGAAAGAAACCTGGAGAGTATGAATGGCTGATACTTTAGCGCTCACTTCAGCCACACATACGCTAACACAGAGACCGAAGGTTAACATTTTAAACATTCTTCAAAGAGAGCAGCACTCCTGCTAAATGCACTGCCACAGTTGCACAACTTTTATCCATGTGAATATATAATATGCATGCTCATTCAATCTCAGATGCTTTCTCTAGTGATGTCCTTTATGAGACTTGGAAAGAAAAATACAGACATTCCAGAGAGAAGGACATTTTTTATATTATTAGGACAGGCTCTCCTGGGCATTCATTCAGTGCAGCAATTTGGGGAAACTCTAAGATTCTCCAAAACCTAGTGTTTGCATAAATGAAGTTCAAATGAATTTCTCTGACTCAGTGGTCTTGCCGGTGAGTGAGTGGGAACCCTCCCGTGCAGTGTACAGGTGATCATGATACTGTCCCATGCTCCCCAAGAACATGAGTCCCCAGAACTCTTAGAAGGGTCTTGGTTTCTCTAAGTCTTCAAGAGCAGAACTTCTGTTCTTTGATGTATAAAGATTGCTGTTAGGTTAAGGAAATATTTTAGAATAATTGATTGCTTAGTGCTTAATGCCCTTCTTTGTGACAATTACAAACTGGCAAATATTGTCAGGTTAAAATGTATTGGCTCCTCAAAATGCAGTAAATAAAATTCTTGTCACTGTCAAGGATATGTTACTACTTTGATCTGAAAGCCCATGTGAATCATCTTAGCCTGGTGAATACTAATGAAGTTGATTTATCAACACTGCACTACAGAGTCCACTTAATTTGTTGATATTTTATTATGAGAAAAATGTCTTCAAAGTCTGTTGTAAGGGTAGGCAGTGAGAATCAACTGCATGCTCCCTTTGTGTCCATCTTGAGCTTACTACAACAGTAAGTGGCATGCCCTTCTACTATAGATGAGGAAATAAGGGTGTGGAAAGGTTGACGTGTTTGCTTACAGGTACATCTCTAAGCAGACACTGGGTAGTGTTTAATTTACTTGCTGGGCTTACAGTCTACTTTCTGTGTCCTAGTAAGCCACAGAGAATATTCATGGCTTAGATTTTTTTAAATACTTAAACAGGATAAACCATAAATATAGTACGATATTCTGGGTTTGTATCTAGTGAGAAATGAGAGGTGCTTTTTGGACATTAAAATGGTCATCATTTCTCTTTTTAGATGAAGACAAGCACTTTAGAAAATTCCCTGAGGCTAGTTCATATTTGGAAAGCTTTGAAAATAATTTTTTAAGCCTGCAAATCTGCTGAAAACAATTCATTTATGAAATTGGCATCAGTTTTGTCCTCATTTGCCAACGTCCTTGTCTTCTTTTATTTCTGTTTCTATTTCTTTTTATCTTCCACCTCCCACCTACGGGAATTTTTCAAACCCTTCTTGCCTACCCATTCAACTCTCAAGTAAACGTGCTTAAAATATATGGCATATAATATAATAGAGGGAACTGTCCTTATGTTAAAGACACTTTCTGATGTCCTTTAAGCTGGTCCTAATTTTAAGCCCTGAAAACATACATTAATTCTAGTCTTTGTGATTGTTTAAAGAACTAAAAACTTCATGAAGCCAGAATATGTTAAGGAAAACCATGACACATTGATAAATAAATAAATAACACTGTTTTAAACAGTTCTGTTTTACCTTTTAAACTGTAGTTCTTATATGCAAGTTATTCTCTAGGCTGGAAACAAGATGTTTTTCTTGTGTTATAATAAATAAAATTGAAATGAGGAAACTTTCTCAAGGTCATTCACAATCAGTGGCACAGCCAAGAATAAAGCCACATCACCCAACTCGCTGGGCTTTATTCCTCACATCAATCAACTTCTGTTCAGGAAATAATAATTGCTGACTTCAAAAATGAAGAGGGCAGTCAACTTCCAAATTCAGCTTAGGGAGGTTGCCTTCCTCTTCTTCTTCTTTTTTTTTTTTTCCTTTTTGTTAAGAAGGTGTCCATAGCTGCCAAATTAAAGAACTATTTGAAAAATTTAGAGGCTAAACAACCACACAAGTTATTAAGATAAATGAAACTTTGAAAATCACACTCTCAAGTTGAGCAGATAACAAAGACTCCAAAGTGGTTGTGTAGTGTGTTGCTGCCCAGATCATATCTAGGAATGAGGAAACATTTATAAAGGGTAAAGGGCCACAGAGTCACAACTACATTATACAGGGGTATACATAAAAATGGCATGAGGATATAAAGGTCATCTAGTAAACACATTAAAAATGCTATTCTAATTTTTACTTATTTTCATTTATGTATTTGGTACAGGATCATACTACACTGCTCAGACTCCTATTGTGATCCTCCTATTTTCAGCCTCCCCAGCACTGGGAGTATAGGCATGTGCCACCATGTCCCAGACTTGGTTGCAGGCTTAATGTGCCCCAGTGAGCAGGACTGATGCAGCATGCAAGACCAGGGATTGCACTTACCAAAGCAGGCACTTAGTCTGCTGAGCTATCTCGTTAGCCTCTCCAATTTTTAAATGGGGGGCTTTTAGTTAGCAGCCATGGCATGATGTATATATTCTATTACTTGAAAAAATGGAGTCAAATTCACAGAGAGGAAGCAAAACTACTCAGTTCTCACTTTGCTCCTGTCTTTTCCATTCAAGCATAATAGGTGAGCATCTCCATCTGCAAGGATAGGTGTACAAGAAGAATCACATCTCAGGTTTTTTTAAAAACCAATTTTGTTCATTTCTGTGGCCTTTTCACTCTGAAAAGGTGGCAGACTTGAACTGCATCCTTTTTAAGGTCACACCACTCCCTAGAGTTGGACCCAGGACCCTGGGGGACTAACACAAGCACACTGCAGCCCTATGGGAGAGACTCGCTCGTCACTGAGGAATCAGGCTATAAAGGTCGGCACTGTGTCTGGTGTTTCCATCTACCTGACTCTCTGAGTCACTGTTTTGTATCTAGGTTGTGCTTGGTCCACAGAAACCTTTTGTTGACTCCCCCTATGGGTTCTGCTGCCTGGATACACCACACATGGTTGTATGGTCTGGGCCCTCCTTGGGCAGAATGCAAGGAAGCAGAACCCAGAGCTTCTTCCTCCAGTATCCTCAAGCTTCTCTTCCTTCTTTCCTGACAGCCCTGGAGAGGTGACTCTCCCCTCCTATTTCTCCATCTCCACAAATATCGTTGAATCCATAGGTGTCACTCCTATTTATATCTCTCAAGAACTTCGTCATGTCCTTCTAAGAGTTTGGGAAGACTCATGTCTAAGAAAATCATATCTAAAGATGTTGACTGTTTTTCTGCTTTTCTTGTCACATAGATGTTCTATGACTACCAATTCCGACACCTACCTTTATGGGGATCCTGTGTTTACTCTTTGCTTTTCTCTTTTTTCTTTAATTTCATGAAAGTCATAGACAATTTTATAAACTCAAACATGCTTTCTCTCTCTTTTTTTTTCTTCTTCAGGACTGGGGTTTGAACTCATGACCTTGCACTTGCCAGGCAGGTGCTTGTGCCACAGAACTGTCTACCCGGTCCTTTTTACTGAAGGTAGCTCAAATCTCTTTCAGTTTCTTGCAACCAAAATTAAGAATAGTCTTCAAAGTTGCAAAGGTAGAAAAACATAGCAAAGAAACTGAAACTCCTTGTAACTGAAGACACGGTAAGATGGAATCTATCTGTTTAAC
>PVKN010013589.1:0-18573 GCA_004027915.1 Capromys pilorides | reverse complement strand
TTTTTGAATCAGGGTTTTGCTATACAGTTCAGGCTGGCCTTGAGGTCACTTTTGTAGCCCAGGCCGGTCTCAAACTTGCACTGCTCCTCCTGCCTCAGCCTTCCAAGTGCTGGGATTACAGGCGTGTGCCACCATGCCTGGCCGGTAAAACATATTGAAATAAAAGGAGTAGCCACTAGGTAAGCACCTGTAATTCCAGCATTTGGGAGACTGAGGCAGGGGGGGTCATAGCAAGTTCAAAGCCAGCCTGGGCTAATAGTGAATTTCAGATTAGCTGAGCTACATAATGAGACCCTATAGAACTTAAAATAAAACTTAAAGTAAAGAGGGAGCACAAAGATAGCTCAGATAAAAAACACTATATTATAGTGTTAATATAAATGCTAACAATGTTCCATGTTTTCATATAAATACTCCATACCATACTTCCTGTCATCTGATTCATTTTCCCTCCTGGTCTGGAGCCATCCAATTGGGCTAACTGCTCTCTCTGGGTTTTTCCATAGAGAGATCATGAAGTTGTGACATCAAAAGATCATAATCAGAATCAATGAGGAAACCATTCTGTCAGGAAGCTGTAGAGAGCCAGGGAGATAGCTCAGTGGCGTATACGCCTGCCTGGAAGCCATAGAGGACATGTGGGGCATGCCCTGGGCATCTGTGCCTGCCTGCCTGCCTGCCTGCCTGCCTGCCTGCCTCCCTGCCTCCCTCCCTCCCTCCCTCCCTCTTTCTCTCTCTCTCTCCCTCCCTCCTTCCCTCCTTCTCTCTCTCTCCCTCCCTCCCTCTCTCCCTCCCTCCTTCCTTTCTTTCTCCCTTCTGTTTTCTAATTGAGACAGAGCCTTGCAGGATAGTCCAACCTGGTCTTGAACTTGAGGAGACCCTCCTGCCTCAGCCTCTGGAGTGCTGGGATCACAGGTGCGCACTACCACTCCCGGCTTCACCTGTTCCTGTTGACTGCTGGTTGTATTTGCTGTCTTTGGTTTTCTGTATTTCTTCTACTGGACGACAAGAGCAATAGAAGACACACAGCACTGCTTTTGTGAGCTAGGACAAGGGGTCTTTTCAGTTTCGTCAAGTTCTTGGCTTTCTTTTTCATTCTGAAGATAGCAGAGGGGTAAAAGAGAGAAGTCCTGAGTCTGGAAACACTTACTGTTCAGGCTGCACGACCAAGGATGGATAACTGACTTTATCTCTCTAGGTCTCAGTTTCCTCATCTATGAAATGAGTAAGGGTGCTTTCCTCAGAGTTCCTGTCAAGGCAAAATGAAATGCCGGCTGATAAAGAACCTAGGAGAGTGTTTATGCAGCCATTGTGGTTGCTCAATAAACAGTAATTATTAAGGTTACTCTTATTATTAGAGCAGGTAAACATTTAAAGACTACTTCCCAGGTCCTCACCCCAGGACTGGTTGTCTCATTCATTCTTAAGGCATTAAAATAGAGCCACAGTTCATAAGAGCTTTTATTACCTTGCTTGTTGAAGAGAAAAATGGTTCAGCTGTGTGCCTTAGCAGAGAAGCCCTTGGAGCGCCTGGCTGTGGGAGGAAACTGTTGTCCTTTTAGAGAGAAAGGTGCTTTGGTTTAAAGAAAATGTTAGCTGGGCACGGTGGCACATACCTATAATGCCAGCACTCAGGAGGCTGAGGCAGAAGGATTCCCAAGAGTTTGAGGCTAGCCTGGACTACTTAGAGAATTCAAGGCCAGCCTGAACTGCATGACAAAAAAAACCAAAACAACAATAAAAATACTTTTCCTTAAGAAGAAAGCTTTTTTGCCAGAACTCTTAAAGTCTTGGAGAAGAAAAACTTTAATCTCCATAGCGAAATGACGAAATGCCCACGTATCATGTTCAGGACAACCGAAAAGTGAAGCTTGTGTGCAAAGTGAAAAGTAAAAAACCAAGAGTGAAGGTCGGGCTGGTGGGATGGCTCAGCGGTCTAAAGCGCCTGCTTAAGCAAGCTTAGGCAACCACAGGGACCATTCGATCCCCAGCACCACATGCTGTGCCAGCCCTACCCCCAGGGCGGGCTGAGCTAGCCATAAAACAACAACAATAAGAACAAATAAACAAAAAAACCAAAATGGTGAAGGCAGACCACTCTGTTTGATTTTTTTTTTTTTTTTTGTCTTTTTGAGACAGGGTCTCGCTATGCAGTTCAGGCTGGCCTTGAGCTCACTTTTGCAGCCCAGGCTGGTCTCAAACTGGCACTGATCCTCCTGCCTCAGCCTCCCAAGTGCTGGGATTACAGGCGTGCACCACCACATCCAGCTGTTTGTTCGATCTTGAATCCAGCAGCCATAGTGCTGGCAAATAAGATTTATTACCTAAACAGCCAAGTTCAAAACAAATCACTCTTTTTGAAAATAACCATGTTAGCCAGGCTTGGGGTGGTGCTGTCCTGCAATCCTGGCACCCTGGGGGCAGAGGCAAGAGGGTCACCATGAGTTTGAGATCACTTTGGGCTCCATAGTAAATTCAAGGCCTGAGCTACGTAGTGAGACCCGTTTCAAAAAAAAAAAAGCCAAAATTAAACAAAAACACTATTTACCTATAATTCACATGCCATAAAATTCACCTCTTTGAAGTATGCAGTCCAGCGACCCTTGTATACTTAGGTAAAGTATAGGTGGTTTGTCCAGCCATTACCACGAGTGTCAGGCATTTTTATCATGGAAAACAGTCCTGTGTGCTCAGGAGCAGCCGCGGCGCCTCGCTTGCTCCTCCAGAGCCTGGCAGCTGCTAACCTGCCTCCTCCTCCTGCGGATTTGCCTACTGTGCACATTTCATATTAATGGAGGGACGTGAGGCCTTTTGTACCTGGCTTTCTCTACTGACAGCGTTTTCCGGGCTCGTCCGAGTTGGAGCATGTGTCCGTCCTTTTTTTCCTTCCAAGGTGGAGAGGTCCTCGTGTGGGCGCGCCATGTTGTGTGTGTGCAGTTATCAGCTGATGTACATCCGGGTCCTTTCTGGTTTTTTGGCTTGACCCTGAGTGTTGCAGCAGAGTGCTACTAGAAAGCTAGCGGGCTGTGTACCACATCAGGTGTGCTTTTATCAAATGTTTTTCTGGCACTGGTCTCTCACGGGTAGCGACCTGCCCACTGTGCACAGAACTTAGGGCTCAGGGCCCAGTACTGGGAAAGAGGCTATGTTGGCTGTGCTGAGGAAGATGGCTTGGGTAGGTCACCCAACACCCCTGACCCCACCACATGCCAGGAAGGCCATCACAGGCTGGAAAAACAGCTTTCCACACACATAACAAATTTGCAACACCCAGGCCCCCTCTAGCACTCTGCCCTCCAACCATGTGTGGGAGGCAAGCCTGGTGGCAGTGTGTTCTGTTCTGAGAAACCAGGGCTGGAGAGACGTGGGGGGCAGTCGAAGGGTTTGGTAAATCATTCACTTCAGGGAGTCAGAGAAGAAAAAGGAGCCAAAAAGCTGTCACTTCCAGGTTCTTGACTTAGGAGGTCAGATCAGGTGGACTGTGGTGGTGGCTTTGGAGGAAAAACCAAAGTAAACTCAGCCCGATTCTCCGCCTGAGCCTCCCAAGTGCTAGGATTACAGAGTGAGCCCCCACCATGGAAAAGCCAGATTTTAGGGCAAAAAACTTAACCACTTCCTGTTCAGTTTCCCTACCTGTGAAAGGAGAGGCTTCAGTTAAGAGAGCCATAATGGCCCAATTGGTTCTGAAGCTGTGTGCTCACTCAGGTGGTTCTTCTCTCTAGCATGTCTGCGTGGTGGACGTAGGGTAGACCTGTGGGCACTGGCCAAAGCCAGGCTGCATTACTTTGTCCATTTGCAAGTAGCACCCCGCTGGCCTGGGAAACATAGCAGTGTCGAGAAATTGCGCAGTGTTAGCGCTCGGAGGCGCTACAATTGCTGAGCTGAAGCTGAGGCTGGCCTGAGCCCCTGCCTGCCTCTTGACTCTTCGTGCAGCGTGCCTCCCACCACTGCACCTCCTTTTCTTGAGTCTCTGTGAGGCCTCAATCCCCCCTTTTCCACAGGGCATCCAGACCCAGGGTGCAAATACTTCCTGTGAGGACACTTAGATGAGGCTCCTTTTGCTGTTCTTTTTCACTAGGAAGGGCTTCTCCCACTTTACAAGCGCAGTGGTTCTTATTATTGTTATTATTATTAGTAGTAGTGGTAGTAGTAGGAGTATTTTCTGGTTCTGGAGACTTATCCCAGGGCCTTCTCACTGAACTTATCTCCAGATCTTTTTATTTTTTAATTTGACACAGGCTCTCATTAAGTTGCCCAGGCTGGGCTCAGACTTGTGGTCCTCCTGCCTCAGCCCAAGTATTGGGACCACAGGCTGGGTTACCATAGCTGGGCTCAAAGTGTTTATTACCAAAATCAAAGAATTCTTATTAATTGAAAGAAGTTGGCCAGGCATGGTAGGGCACGCCTGTAAGCCCAGCACTTGGCAGGCTGAGGCAGGAGGATCAGTGCGAATTCAAGACCAGCCTGGGCTACAAAAGTGAGCTCACAGCAGCCAAAACTGCATAGTGAGACCCTGTCTCAAAAGACAAAAGAAAAAAAAAAAGAGAGAGAAGTTGACAGTCAGGTGTATATGTCACTTTGAGATATAGCACTTGCCTACTATGTGCTAGGTAGGGTCTTGGGCCCCACCCTCAAGACAGATAGAAAAAAAAGTGATCTTGAATGACTTAGTTACCCCTATAATTTCAGCTGAAATGGCCGCTGTCATAGCTTAATCTAATAGTAGACTCCTGGGGTACTTGTTCCCTCCTGTCTGGACAGGTACATTGCTCTGCTTCTTGGCTTGGAAATATTTGTACTGATAAGAAAGCGACTAGAAGGTGCTGAATTATCGCAGAGCCCCGGTCCTGGAAGCCTTCCGCTGCATGCAAGTGTGAACCTGAATCTGTGGCCAGCACGCTTGGCATTTAAACCGGATAGCTCTATTCTCCTGTTTGCTTTCACACCTCTGTCCATGCCAAACACCTGTGGACGCTTCCTGCCGGATCTTTTGCTGTGTTGCAATAGGGCAGGATGTTCTGCCGGGCTGTTCTGTCTCCCAGGCAGCTCAGCCCACTGTGGCTGTGCTGCCCTGAGTCCAGCGACCAGACACAGTCGGCCTTGCCACTTTGTAGCTTTGTAGCTTAGTGGCCTCTCACTGAGCACGACCTACAAGCAGGTGCGTGTTGCTCTCTGCCTGTGGCTGGGGCACTGTAGAAAGACACAGCTTCCCAGAAGCTAAAAATCTGCAGCTTCCTCAGCTGGGGACGCCGTGTGATCGACTTTCCAGTTTTTCCACTAAGCATATGTTGCTTCTGTAATCAGAAAAACCTTAAAGTAGTGCTGGGTGAAAACAGTTTGCTGAGCTAAAAAAGCGAGCAGCTCAGTGATGTGTAGAGAGCCAAGTGGCAGAGCATTTGCCCGGCCTGCGTGGGGCCTGGGTTTGACTAGCTCTGAAACAAATGCAGTGTAGAGGGGTTGTGGGCATGCATGAGATGTCACCCCGTTCCCCACGCCACCCCATGCTCACTGTGTGTGTACCTGAATAAGGATGTTTTAACAACTGGCCAGGCTTGGTGGCTCATTCTTGAAACTCCAGCATTCAGAAGGCTGAGTCAGGAGGATCACCATAGATTTGAGGCCAGCTTGGCAACATAGTGAGTTCAAAACCAGCCTAGACTATGTAGCAAAACCGTGTCTCAAAAAAACCCCTCAAAACACACCTTTTGTTAGGGGTCAAATAGCCAGTCATGAAATTAAGTAATATTTAAAATAGCATGGGCCGGCGAGATGGTTCAGTGGTCTAAAGCGCCTGCTTGGGAGGGCTCAGGCAACTGCGGGGACTGCGGTTCGATCCCCGGCACCACATGCTGCGCCAGCGCCACCACCAGGGCAGGCTGAGCCAGCCACAAAAAATGAATAAATAAAGAAACAAACAAACACAACAAGCAAGCAAACAAACAAATAAATAAATAAATAAAATAGCATGAATGCCATAAAAAATAAGTCAGTGTGATATTTATTTAAAATATTTTAGGGGCCGGCGAGATGGTTCAGTGGTCTAAAGTGCCTGCTTAGGAGGGCTCAGGCAACTGCGGGGACTGCAGTTCGATCCCCGGCACCACATGCTGCGCCAGCGCCACAAAATGAATAAATAAAGAAACAAACAAACACAACAAGCAAACAAATAAATAAATAAATAAAATTTAAAAAAAATATTTTAAAAAATCGTTTACTTATTTATTTGGCACAGGGTCAACACTATACAGCTCAGACTCACAGTGATCCTCCTGTTTTCATTCTCCCCAGTGCCGGGATTACAGGCGTACACCACCATGCCTGGTTTCTGTGACCAGCTCAGAGAAGGGCCAGTACAGCATGTGGTACTGGGAATCGAACTTGGGTCCTTTTGCTCTCCAGGCAGACATTTAAAGACTGCCGAGCTATCTCTCTGGCCCAGTGTGATGATATTTACATAAAATTTTTAAAATGCGAAACAAAGTTGTATACTGTTCAGGGATATATACATGGAAAACAAAAATAAGTGTCAGTAATGGCCTGTTCAATAGAGTAGTTTCTTTTTTTCTTGGTTTGATGAGTTTGAACTCAGGACTTAGTGCTTGCCAGGCAGATACTGTGCCATGGAGCTATATCCTCAGCCCTTTTTTGTCTTTTTTTAAAATGTGTGTGTTTGATACAGGGTCTCACTGTGCAACTCCGACTTGTATTGATCCTCCTGTTTTCAGCCTCCCCAGCACTGGGATGATAGGTGTGCTCTAGCATGCCTAGGCTCAGTGGCCTGCTCAGTGTACCTAGGGGCAGGACCAGCGTGGCTTTTTTTGTCTTTGAGGCAGGGGCTCACTATGCAGTCCAGACTGGCCTTGAAATCATGATGTATGCCAAGCTGTCCTGAACCTCGTGGTGATCCTCCTGCCTCAGCCTCTCCAGTGTTATGATCACATGCATGCACCACCACACCTGGCCTAATGTCCTATTTCTTTCTTTCTTTTTTTTTTTTTTTCCGGGATTGGGGTTCGAACTCATGACCTTGCACTTGCCAGCCAGGCACATGTACCACGGAACTATCTCCCCGGCCCCTAATGTCCTATTTCTAAATGAGGGGTTGAACACTTATCTGAGTGTTCCTTACAGTACTATCTAAAGCTAGTTCACTTTTAAAAAATCTAGCTTATTAAAAATATATATAAACCCTAGGGCCAGAGAGATAGCTCAGTGGACTGAGTGTCTGCTTAGGCACGCACAGGGACCAGGGTTTGATTCCTGGCACCACATGCTACACCAGTCCCGCCTCCATGGCACCCTGAGTTATGACTTGGTTTGCATGTAGTGGTGTGCTCTTGTAATCCCAGCACTGAGGAGGCTGAAAGAGGAGGATCACAAGTCTGAGCTGCATGGTTAAACCTTGTATTAAATACATTAAAAAAAAAATTGTCAGGGGCTGGTGAAATAGCTCAGCAGTCTAAAGTGCCTGCTTAGGCAACCGCAGGGACTGTGGTTCGATTCCTGATACCACATGCTACGCCAGCCCCACCCTCAGGGCAGGCTGAGCTGGCTATAACATACATATGTACATACATATGTAAATACATACATACATAAGTTACAAATAAAAACCTCACTCCATTTGGGGCCGGCGAGATGGCTGAGTGGTCTAAAGCACTTGCTTAGGCAAGCTTAGTCCACCACAGGGACTGCGGTTCGATTCCCGGCACCACATGCTGCGCCAGCGCCACCCCCAGGGCAGGCTGAGCCAGTATATATATATATATATATATATATATATATATATCCTTATTTATATCTGTGAGGGTCAGGCCAGTGGATGTGGATGTAGGAGTGGAAAGGGTCTTCCTGTGAGTGTGGAGTTGAAGGGAGCACTGTGGGGTAGACACAGTTTCAAAAAAGGAGGTGGAATAGGAAGGTGCCTCAAGGAGACCTGGAGCCTGGTGGACTCCCTGAGGGGTGCATCTGTGAGCAGAGTTGGGATGAGGAGTGAGTGGGAGGCCTCAGGGCTGGGCCCCTTGCTCCTCTGTCTTCCCTTCGCCTCTGACCACCTTGATTTCTCTTCTTCTAACTTCTTGTGCTTCCTGTTTTTTCCTGTCTTTTTTGAGACAGGGTCTCACTATGCAGTTCAGGCTGGCCTTGAGCTCACCTTTGTAGCCCAGGCTGGTCTCAAACTCGCACCGATCCTCCTGCCTCAGCCTCCCAAGTGCTGAGATTACAGGTGTGCGCCACCACGCCCGGCTGCATATCCTTTTTGAGTCCTGATAAGCTGAGTTATGATACAGAGTGTTCCAGGTTCAGCGCCATGGCCGTTTAGCTCAGGAATATGTTAACAAACTCGACTTGGGCTCGGACACATCAGCAGAGCCCATCGTTTACTCACTTTTCATCTGCGCCAGCAAAACAGGCTGATGTCTTTAAAAAATAGTCCACTGCGATCTGAAGAGTCCCTTTCTAGGTCTAGGTAATTAAAGGTCTCTGCCCCGGAAGCCTGCACAATTAGGTTTGCTTTTTCTCTGCATGGATTACTGGCAGGTGGCAAGCTCCTTCCAGAGATCTAAAGAGTTTCTCTAATCTTTCTGGCCAGTCAACTAACCAAACTGGTCTGTTGTGCTTTCTCTGCAGCATTTTCCCCGATTTTATGTTTTGCTAAAAAGATAGCAGCCAGGTGTGGTGGCTCACACCTGTAATTCCAGCACTCAGGAGGCTGAAGCAGGGGGATTGCTGAGAGTTCAAAGCCTGCCTGAACTACATAGGAAGACTGTTTCAAAAAAAGAAGATGGCTTGTGAACTTGGAGAGTTTGTTACTCATCTAAGTGTATTTATAACTACTTCTAGGCAAATCAATGGCCCTTGAGGTTTATCTCGTTTATTTATTTATTTTTCTGTGTTTAGGACAGGGTCGACAACGTCTACAGGGTCTCACTAAGATCGGACTCATAGCAGTCCTCCTATTTTTAGCCTCCCAAGCACTGGGATTACAGCTGCGCGCCACCAGTCTCAATCGCTGTCTCAGCATGCCCCGTGGGTATGGCTGGCATGGCATTTGGAGGTCGAACCCCAGCTGCTGTGCTCTGCCTAAGCAGGCGCTTTAGTCTGCTGAGCTGTCGGGCTGGCCCCTTTGAGGCTTATGTTAGTTGTTTGTGCTTTGTGTTGTCTGAGGCCTATTTCTAAGCCAAACCTTTCCTCCACTCTCACTCTTAGCTCTTTTTCCTTTTCACTCTTCCTAGAAAACTTTTAAAACACATTCAAGTAGTATCCTTTGCCTTTCAGCATGTGTGTTTCTCTAGTAGGGTGTGTAGAGATTTGTTTACGGATTACCTAGGAGCCTCCCAGAGAGGTTTGGGGATGGTCTGAACTGAAGAGGAGGAGCCGTGGGCTGCCTACACATCACACACAGGAAGTGTGTGTGATGCCCTCTGAGTGTCTCTTGGCAAGTGGGGTGCTGGTGATCACACTTCCTGCATTCCGAGGGTCACCTCTGCTAGACGAAACAGAGAACTTGGGAACTTGTTCTGTTCTCTTCAGTGTTGTGCGAGGCTTGACGTTATACATATGGGACGGAGGGGATGTGGGGGCCATGCTGTGGCCCGGCCTGCTAGTGCGAGCTACCGTTTGCCAGCCTGCCTGCTCCCTGCTTCCGTGGAGCATTTGCCCAGCAGAGACCCCCACTTCTTGTTGCAACTCCTTGGCCCCTTCATTTATTTCCTTTAAAGGTGATGCCCAGGCATTGGGTAATCTGGAAGCCGGAAGGGCTGGCAGTGGAGACTGAGCCTCTTGACCCCTGTGCTTCGGTCTCCCAGTTCCTCTTCCAGGCCACTAGGGTCCTGTCTGAGGTGCCAACACCACAGGTCGCTCATTGTTCAAAAGTACAGATAGACGCCTCAGAGATTTCTGCAAAAGCAGGGTCACATGTGTATGGTTAGGCTCTTGTTTCGTCATTTATTTATTTCAAGTATACGGGATCAAGCCCACGGGATTCTGCATGCCAGGCAAGTGCCCAGCCACTGAGCTTCACCGCAGACTTTTTTTTTTTTTTAATTTAGTACAGGTTCTATAGGGTCTTACCACACAGATCGAGCTCATAGTGATCCTTCTGTTTTCAGCTTCCCAAGCGCTGGAATTAAAGGCACACACCACTAAGTCCAATCTCAATTGCTGTCTCAGCATGCCCCAGGGGTGGGGCTGGCATGGCACACTGGGGATCAAACCCTGCCCCTAAGTCAGCCTAAGCAGGTGTTTTAGTTTGCTGAGCTATCTTTTTTTATATGTTAGCCTGAGGTAAGGTCTTGCTACATTGCAAGGCAGAGTTTGAACTTGGGACTCTTCTGTCTCAGCCGCCTTCATAGCTGAGTTATTACAGGTATACAACACTGTCAGGCTTTCGATTTTTTTCTTTAAAAATTTTTTTTCACTAAAACAATCTAGCACGCATGGACTGTACCTATTTTTTGGGAGGAGGCTGGTATTCTAATAATTGCAAGTCATGGGGCTGCTTCTGGAGTTTATGATTTTTGTGGGTGTGGGTGCTGCACTTGCCCTGGGGCAGGTAATTTGCATTACAATGTGAGGAGGGGGGAGGGGCCAGCTAGCTCCCTGGCTGCTGCTGTTACCTTTGCTCACTACTCTTTGCTGCTGCCATGACTGCATGAGGCTTTGGGGGAGACTCCTATACACAAACCATAGCAGGGATTGAGTCCAGGACTTTTGTACTGTGCTCTATGTCAGCTTTTACAAATTTTTAGATTTTAAAAGTGTCACTAAGTTGGTAAATTGCTAAGATTGGGCTCAAATTTGTGACCATCCTGCCCCTGTCTCTTAGGACTAGGATTATAGGTGTGTATCTCTTTATTCCAGTGACTGTGCTTATAATTTTTTTTGGGGGGACCAGGCTTCGAACTCATGACCTTGCACTTGCCAGGCTGGCACTTGTGCCACAGAGCTATCTCTCCGGCCCCTGTGCTTATAACTCGTAGTATATTTCTTCAGGGGGTGTGGTAGTGCACGGCTGTAATCCTAACACTTGGGAGGCTGAGGCAGGAGAATTGTGGTGAGTTCAAGGCCAGCCTGAACTACATAGGAAGACCCTGTCTCTTCTGTCTCCAAAAAACCCTCCAAAACTACTGCAAGCTGTGGGTGTGTGCACACCTGCACACACACACATACACATGTACATCACCATGGCCAGCTCTAAGTACAGTATATTTGTCACATAATATATATTGATTCTCTACCATGAGCAATGATATCATTATTTTTATTTTATGTGTGTGGCGCAGGGTCTCATTATGCAGCTGAAACTGGTAGTGATCCTCCTGTTTCAACCTCCCCAGAGCTGTTATTACAGGCATGCACCACCATGCTTGGTTTTGGTGGCCAGGTTGGCATTCCCAGGGCAGAGCAAGCATGGATTGTGGTACCAGTGATTGAACCCAGGTCCTTGGACCTGCCTAGGCAGGTGCTTAGACCACTGAGCTATCTCTGCAGCCTGACGAAAGTATTATTAATATTACTTTTATTTCCTGTTCCTTTTCCCCCATCAGCTTTTACTTGCTTATTTATTTCTTATTTATTTTTCTTAGTTTTTGTTTCTATCCTTTTTTTTTTTTTTTTTTTGCGAAACTTGGGATCGAACTTAGGACCTTGCATTTGCCAGACAGGTGCTTGTGCCCCTGAGTATCTCCCTGGCCCCTGTTTCTATCTTAAAATATGTTTAGGTCTCTGTTGTGGGGCCACATTCTTCTGTAACTCATCCTTTTCTGCTTTTTTTTTTTTTTTTGTACTGGGAATCCAACTCGAGACCTCGTGCTTGGCAGGTGCTGCGCTGTTCCCACGCCCATCTGCTCTGCACCACCCTGACCGTGGCAGTTGTCTTCACAGTGTCGCAGTGACTGAGCAGAACTACGCTGCACTTACTCTGTCTGTCCTTTGCTTCACGTAATATTTGTAAGACACGACCATGTGGCTGCCGGCAGCCGTGTTTCATACGCTGTCACTGATGTGTAGCTTTCTTTTATATGAGCAGCTTGTAGGGTATATCTATGTTTACTGTTGAGGGGCAACTGAACTAGGTCTAGAGGAACTATCGTGCTTCGAAAAGCATCCTGCCTGTCCCGGGTGTGTACTGAGAGACTTGTAAAATACTGGGAGAAGGCCTGGGCCTTAGGCAGCGCACCTGCTGTCCTTCCTACAGGGATGCAGTCCTGCCATCTTGCATGGGACGCACAGTGTTGGCTCCTCAGGTTGCTCTGCCCTGGACGTGTGTGGTTCACTGTGCCGTAGCCCAGGGTCTCTAGAGGTCGGTGCTGGGGTGAGAACCCCCCGTCCCAAGGCGTCAGATCCCCTGGTGCATGTTCACAGTGGTGCTGGTTGCTCAGGTTGGTGCCTTGAACCTGCTGCCTCCATCTTTGGGGTGATGGGGAGGCACTGGCAGTGCTCTAGGGAAACACCAGCTGATAGGACCCTTGTTTCAAAGGGTACATTGCTACAGGCGTGGCTCGGGAGAGGGCTCTGGGGGGGTGACCTCTTTCTCCCACCCAGTTTTGTGCACAGATGGAGCTCAGTGAGTGTCTTCAGCTTCCTTATTATTTGCTTCTTTCTTTTTTTGTTGCTTTCAGTATCCAGCCTGTGTATGGAGCACAACACCCTCCTTTGGATCCTCGACTCAGCAAAAAGTAAGTCAGGACATTTTGTTTTCATCTGTCAGTTTTGTTTTGCTTTTTTGAATTACCTCTGCACTATCTCCTCTGTCCTATTTTGGATATTACCTTCCTACTATACTACCTCCAATACTAACTGGGAAAGGTTTTGTGTGTGTGTGTGTGTGTGTGTGTGTGTGTGTGTTATTGAGGATCCGAGCTAGGGCTGTATCTTCTGCTCTTTTAAAGTCTTTCTCATCTTAAGGCAGGATTTGTCGGTTGCCCAAGCCGGGCCTGAGCTTGGAACTGTCCTGCCTCAGCCTCCTTAATGGTTTTGTTACAAGCATGTACCACCGAACCTGGCTGCAAAAGGTCTTCTTGGCCTAAATATCATCACTGAAGCCAGATAAGGATGTTCTCTTCCCCATCTTCCAGTTGGACATCAGGTTTCTGGGGCTTGCTGCTTCTGAATGGAAGCAGGACCGTCTCCTTCTAAGTTTTTTTTCTGAGAACCCAGGTGCACTCATCAGCCCCTCCTCTCTGACTTACTGGAGAAAGCCCAGGCCACACACATTTAGAAGATTCCTGGGAGTTATTTTTCTGGTGACGCTCTCCTAAGTTATTTTCAAACAGCAGCAACTATGGTTCAATCTAAGATGCGTGGCTGTGCACCTGGCCCAAGGGGTCACTTCCACATCTTTCTCTCCTGGGCTACCACCCTTGTAACTTTAAATGAGGAGGTTGGCTCTCTTCCCAGAGTTTCTTTGAGTGTGCTTTTCTTCCTGTTGTTGTTTTTATTGAGGCAGGGTCTCTACTGTGCAATTCAGGCAGGCCTGTAACTCATTGTGTGCTTGCGTAAGCAGTTGCTTTAGACCACTAAGCTATCTTGCCAGCCTGTCTTTTGGAATAAACACCAAAAGATCTGGGAGAGGAAGCCTCAGGGCCGGTCTCCTGGGGCTGTCTGGTAACTTCTGCCCATTCTTTCTTCACAGTCAGTGAGTGGATACAGATCAGGTGGGACACCCACCTGATGGGCAGTGCCAGGCTTGCACACAGCATGGTCTGTGAGCCTTGGATGTCGCCTGTGGCCTGCTCCTGTTGGGTATGTGGTGGGGATTCAGTGAGGAGTCTGTGCCTGTGCAGAGAAAGGTACATACCGGAAATCCCTGTGTCTTCCTCTTGATTCTGCTGTGATCCTTAGTCTGCTCTGAATAAGATAATGTGCATAAAATATATATATATATATATATATATATATATATATATATATATATATATATAAATTAGTACAGGAACTATAGGGTCTCACCACATAGATTGGACTGGTAGTGATCTGTCTGCGTTCAGCCTCCTAAGAGCTGGGATTACAGGCCTGCGCCACCATAGCCAATCTCAATGGACATCTCAGTACGCCCCGGGGGCGGGGCCAAGGCATGGAACCCTGGCTGATGCATCTGCCTAAGCAGGTGCTTTAATCTGCTGAGCTATTTGGCCAGCCCTATATTTTGAGTATCTAGAAAAGCGCTAGATCAAATAGTTGTTAGTACTTTTTATTCCTTTTAAAAATTTTATTTTTATTCAAAAAATTTGTATTAGTGATTTTGGCGTACATGATGATCAGTCATCACAGGGAACTTGTACCTCTATATAACCTACCTTATATAAGGTATATAAGGTATATAACCTACCTTAATTCTTCCATCATTAGTGTTTTCACCTTTTTAAAATAACATAGCCGAGTGCGGTATCCTTTTCTCATTCTGTTAGTTTGATCCTGGTGTCTTGTGAAGTACTGTGGAAGCTTGACTACTGTTCTTCTTTGTAAGGTACATAGCCTTCAAGTGAGAAGCCACTAGGATGGAAGTTTCTTGAGGGCCTGGGACTCTGCCTTGCCTTGTTTTGTTATTGAAGTAGGTTCCTAGTGTATTGCCCAGGTTTGCCTTGAACTCTGGGCTCAAAGCCTCAGCTTCCAAGTGCCTGGGATTACAGGCTGTGCCGGGCTGTTTGGCTAGGGCGCCTCATTTCTTTTACCACTTTTTCCCTTCCTACCCAGAAGAGCACATGGCACAGAGTGGGCATGAGAAAGCCCTTACAGAGTGAAGGACTGAAATCCTTGTCTAAACAACAGGCTGCTCTTTCATGCTCCTTAGTTGGCTCCTCATATTTGCTCTTCCCAAGGGAAGCCCCTTTCTGTGATGCTTGTGTGGTGCAGCCATTACGTGTTGTGTTAGTTGGCTGCTTGTTGCTGTGGCTGGATACCTAAGTAAAGTGCTCACGGGGGAGGGAGTTGCCTTGGCTCCTGGGGTCCAGGCTTCCAGCCCATGCTTGGCTCTACCACCTTCAGCCTGTGTGAGGCACAAAAGCCCTGTGGCGCTGTAAGGGGAGGCACAGGAAAGGTTCTCACCTCCTGTAGCCGGGCGCATAGAGGAGAGGAAGGTGCCCCGCCCAGGCCTGTCCTGTGCCCTGCCTGCAGGCAGCCCACTCGGGCAGCAGGTCTACCCGTGGGTAAATCCATCGATGAGAAGCCTGGAGATCAGCCCCTTGCCCCACCCCTGCGCACACCAGCACGGGGCCCCAGTCTGTCTTTAGGGGATGCCTCACATGTACATCCTAACTCCCAGAATGTGCTGCATTCTTTGTTCCTGGTACTCGGGGTTAAACCCAGGGCTTCCCATGTGCTGGGCAAGCATCGCTCCTGCACCAAGCCATGCCACAGCCGCGTGTCCTCGGTTCTGCTGAGTGTGGACTCTAGTCTTTTGGCAAGTGCGATGGGCACTGCTCGGCCTCCTGCACAGTCCTGGCTGGCCCGGCTTTGCCTTGCACAGTAGCCGTCCTGTACTTGGATGCTGAGTGTAAGCACAGGTGTTGTGTAAGGGCAGGCATGGGGCCTGTGCTTCTCACAGACTTGGTGGTCCCTGCAGCGTGATAGGGGCCTGCCTAATTGGTTCTGGTGGGTGAGACATAGAAGACATTTGAGGCAGGCCTTGTGGAAAGATTTGCTTTTATTCACAGCTATCATTCTGTAAGGAAGTGTCTGTTTTGTAGCCTGCTTTTTTTCTTCTTTGAGATAGGGTTTTGTTATGTACTTCAGGCTGGCCTTGAACTCACTATATAGTTCAGGTTGATCTCAAGCTCGGGATCCTTCTGCCTCAGCCTCTGAAGTGCAGGGATTATAGGTGTGGACCCCTACACCCAGTTTGCTTTGCTTTTGAATGTGGTAACACAAAAGTGAGCTGCTGTGAGCTGCAGCAGTTTACTGTAATCCCGAGGGACAGGCCAGAGGTTGTGTAACACCTTCTAGTGGCCCATGCAATGGTCTTCATTATTTAAACATCCGAAGCTTAAATACCTGTGGCCAGAAGAATTCTGATCCCAACCAGGAGTTGTTGAGTACTCACGGTCCATCCCAACAAGTTTTATAGTTGTTGTAGTTGCACTTGATGCACTTGTGGGCACCATGGGAGCCCTGCCCCCTCCATCTGCCCCCCCTCATCCTGTTAGGTTTGTCTGCACCAGTCCTCAACCAAGTTGCCCGCATTCTCATTCAGGGTGCGTGTTCAGGAATGTCTCGCGTCCCTGTCAGCCAGGACAACTCTAGCATTTGTTTCCTCACTTGGAAATGAGGTCAGGCCCTCTCCCCTGTCCCACAGCCATGCAGCAACAGTATTCACAGGCGGGGAGGAATTTGACCCTGAATTAATTGCTTCCCTCTTTGCCATACAAGGGGACTTGGTTATTAATGCTGGACGAGATCTACAACAAGGGGCAACATCTAGGTCTGCACCAGACCATTTTACAATTCCAGATTATGGCTATAAAGCATTTATGGCCCTTATTTTAGTGCCTTTGTTAGGACATTTTTATTGCTTTCTCTGCTACATGATTTTCATTCCACTTGGGGCCATCATTAATTCCCTTGCAGCTGATCCCCGTTATAGCAGAGACCTGGACATTGGATCCTCAATTATCTAACTTCATGGGCACCGTAAGTCACCCCGTCTGTGTATATTGACTTCAATTTGCCAGATTATTACTATTAGTGAGAATATCACCTGCAGTAATTTTTTTTCACTCTGTTGAAACTGGTCTGCTCACTGAGCAGCGTGCCTGGCCACTCGGCGGCATGATAGGCTTCTCGCCACGAGGAGAAGCATGGTCGGCTCACTTCCAAGTTAGAAAACCCGTTGTCATGAAGCCACACTAGTTACTAAATAATTGAATTTATTTGAATATTGCTTAATTTCTCTAATTGCCTCGCATCACTTACTAAATAGCATTAGCTGGGCGAGGTAGTGCATGCCTGTGATCCTAGCACTCCTGGGCTAAGGCAGGGGGATCACCTGACTTTGAGGTCAGCCTGGTGTGCATAGTGAGTTCAAGGTGAGTGTAAACTAGATAGCAAGACCCTTTCTCAAAAAAAAGTAAGCTATACAATCATGTCAGTAAAAGAGCTGAGTTTTATTGAAGTGTGGAATGATTATTTTTTCTAGTCATGTGCTTGAACCCAAGGCTTGTACACTGAGGTATATACCTGGCCGTTTTTATTTTATTATTTTTATCAGAGACAGGGCCTTGCTGGATCCTTACCTTGCCCAGGCTGGGCTCCATTGCTGTCCTTCTGCCTCAGCCTTCCAGAGTGCTGCAATCTCGAGAGGTGTGTGCCTGGCCACAGACTTGAACTTTTGCGTCCCTAACTAGTACACCCACTAAAAATGTCCTTTACCGGCCTCATTCAGAAGAGCAATTTAATACCTGGTTGCCCTCTGTCTCCTTTTCTTTGCCACCACTGCTAGCTCCATGACCTGGGCACATGTTAACCTCTCTGAGTTAAAAGAAGGCAGCCTAGCGCCCCAAGCCCTGCTTGGCCAAGGAGCTGATCCCCGATCAGCAGCCCATGCCCACTAGCAGCACCCCGGCCAGCATCATCTGGCTTAGCTCTTGGTCGCAGCTCGGAGTGGGGACGTGTCTCTCGGAGGGCCCCGTCCCTGACAGCAGGACAGACGCAGCTCCTTCCCACCCATGCAGCTTCCCAGGCCCTGCTGAGCACGGGGGCTGCTGGTGGGTGTGTGGCCCCACCCGCCCGCCAAGAGTGCTGTCAGCTGCACCTGTCGGCCTCCGTTGTTGCACTAGGGTGTTGAGGACACAAGCGGCCATGGGGCAGGTGATGGGAGTGACCCGCCCACCCGGGACCTCCTCTGTAGGTTGTGAGCTAGAAAGGACAAAGGGCCCAAGGAAGGTCAGCATGGAGTGGGTACCTGGTGACCAACAGCTGCTCTCTGTCCCTCTGTTGGTGTAGCTCTCCATTGTCTTTGCAGAAACTCGATAAAGTCCTTGGTCTGCAGATTTCTCTGCCTTCTAGTGGTGGCTCACAGTATCTGTTTTTTTCCTTTATTCTTTGCTTTCCCTCCTTCTGTTGATTTTTTCCAGGTTGCTGCATGTCCAGCTCTCTTCTAGTTTGGGGACACTCCTCCCTCAGCTGTCTAGTCTGAGCTTGTGCTTGGCATCCTCCTGCACTGTGGCTCAGAGTGCTGGGGTCCCAGGCAAGGCTACCACTATGGCCTCTGTTCTTAATCTGCTTCAGGTTTTTTTTTTGTCTTGTTTTTGTTGTTTTGCGGAACCGGGGATCGAACTCAGGACCTTGCACTTCCCAGGCAGGCACTTGTGCCCCTGAGCTATCTCCCCAGCACAGTTATGTTGAACCATTATCTGCTTCAAAAATATCATAAAGCTGGGTGTGGTGGTGCACCCGGAATCCCACCACTTGGAGCTGAGGCAGGAGGACTGCTGTGTGTTCAAGGCCAGCCTGGACTGCACAGTGAGGCAATAAAAATTAAATACTCAAATACATAAAAAGAGATATAGAAAAATACAGCTAACACCCCTCAGCCCACCACTCTTTCACTCCTTCAGGGTTTGTTCTTGCTGTTTGTGG
>PVKN010013588.1:0-19813 GCA_004027915.1 Capromys pilorides | reverse complement strand
AACTTTGTGCTCCACATCAGTTGGAATTTGCATGCATATTTACAGTCCGTGTTTATTTTCTAATGAATTAAATTTTATAATAAACACTAATGAAGAGGCACAGATAGATAAGTAGGTATTTAGCTATACTATGAAGCTGTTTTTTTTGCTTTTACACATAAATGTCTTAGTTTGCTTTTACAGTATATTAATATTGCTTAGTCATGCAATATTATATATATACATATATAAAGGCTCAAATATAACTTATAATTGAATTTATAATTCACTAAAATCTCCATCATTTAATATAAAAGACCTTGATACAAAAGGAAAAGATATTTTTAATTGTTGAATAAGTTGTATACTTTAATACTTACAACTGTCACTAAAAAAGTAACAGACTCAATTTGGAGGCCTTTTAAAAATGTTATTTTGTTTGAAGCCAGACTTACTTTCAAAGCTTTCATAATTAAACAATTTATAAATTATTAGACTACATTTCTACAGTTGTTACAAATGCAGCTCTGCATTTGAGTGGGAAGGTATAATATTTCATGAATGTAGTTGACTTTTGTTGCTTTGAAAAACAGGAATTTGTGGATGTAATATAATTTGGGGTTTTTTCCTCTGCTTCCATCTCTTGGTCAAGATAGGTTGAATGACACCATCCTGCACGGGAGGACCCTCAAACTGGGTGAGACCTTGATCTCTAATTGCCAATCCCTGTTAATTATCCTTGGGTCAGGTATTTGTCATCTGTATTAATTATCTAGCATAGGCTGCACTGTGGCTAACAGGTAAGGACAAACAGTGGAACGTTAGGGTGGAGAGGGGGTTGTTTATTGTAGGTTTCTGTGTCACTCAAGTTTGACGGTGTATTTTCATATTTTTGTCAATCTTAGGAATAGATAAGAGATTATTATTATCATTATTCATTTCATTTTATTTTTTATGTTTTAGGGGAGGGTCTACCAGGTGTTCAGGGTCTCACTACTAGATCGGACTGGTAGTGATCCACCTGTTTACAGCCTTCGAAGTGCTGGGATTACAGGCACGGGCCACCACACCCAGTCTCAGTTGCCATCTCAGTGCACCCCGGGGTGGGGCATTGAACCCCAGCCTATGCGGATAAGAGATTATTTTGCTTGTAAAATATTTGTGATAATAGATATAACAAAATAGGCCATTTCAATGATTTGTAAGTGTAGTTTGGTGAGATTAATTACATTCAGTGTTCTACAGCTACTACCACAGCTGTTTTTTAACTCTTTTTTGTCAGGTCAAATAGAATGTGCTTTTGTTTGAATTAAACTTGCCTGTAACAAATGTCAAGCATTATAGATGTGTTTGTTGCCCGAATTTGTTCCTCAAGTTGGCTTTCCTTTCCGCTGGACGATCCCTGGTCCAGTGTCTTGTGGTATTGAACATGGCATGTAATACAACGTCTCATATTGCCTTTGACTGATAGTCCCCCAAAAGTGATCTGGACTACGATTTAGGCTGATTGTGACCTCAAACTCTCCCAACATCTATAACAGAAAAATTATAATAATTTTCTCACTAAGGCTGATGTGCTTTGCTGAAGGTTGATTGGGAGAGGTTGCTGTTTGACTTCCTTGGAATTCAAATACCTTGGGCGTCTCCCTAGTGTTGAATGCACACCAGCTAGGATTGAGATGCCCTGCAGCTGGCTCTGGGGAAGGTTCCCTGGGAATGCTTTGGTTTTGCATTAAGTCAAGTGCAATGACTTAGTCTGGAAATAAATCGAAGTTTGCAAACATTTAAGGAGAAGCCCATTCAAGGTTAAGTAAGGGTTTTTGTTTGTTGTTTGGTGTATGGTGGTGGTGATGGTGGTGGGGAGTGAATCCCATTCAACTGTGTTGAAAAAAGAATTAGAGGAAACTTGGATGGTTCTGGCTCCAGTAAATAATAGACTGGATTTAGCATTGTACTTCCATGTGTAATTTTGTGGTTAGTCGCTTATGTCTATGATGATAAATCACATACCTGCGCAGGATTTCTGGCACCCCAGTAAATCTCAAGCAAGTGCCCAAATGCTAATTTATCATGGTTCTTCAAATAGCATATACCTTTATTCGCCAAATCAGTGATCTAATGGCTTGTCTTCCCCTCTTTTTTCCACCCTTTTATGTTCGTTTGAACAAGTGCCTTGGCTACACATACATGCATTTCTTAAATTTTGGGTCAGGGATGGCTGCTAGCACAGATCTGTCTTTTCTCAGTGACCCTGACCATAGGATTGGATTAAAAATTTTACCTCAGAGGTGTTCAGCAGGCATATTTAATTCCCTGTCTCTAAAACAGGACCTAAAACAGTAGATGCAGAACCTGGCTGAAGTACAGAATCACCTGGGGAGTTTGAAGAGCAACCTGGCTTTCCCCTCAGCTAGGCTGTTTTAATTGTAGTGGGGTGCAGCTTGGACATCCTGGTTGTGATCCCTGCACCTGGCTTTACATCCTCGGGTAGTTAAGCGGCATTCTTAGAAGCACCCGTTGATAAAAACAGTTCTTGAATTTCTTCCCTGTGGTGGCAAGCACAATGAGGGACTCCAGGAGCACATGCGTGAGAAGCCTCAGGATGCTAGCTGCTGTGCTCTTGGAAGTGCTGACATACACGTGTGGAATGCCACAGTGCACGTGGGACAGGGAGCCCTGATGGAGCATGAAAGGGAATGCTGGCAGCTGGACCAGGCTGTGGACAGAGCCTAAGAAAACAATCTGTACAGCCGAGGAGACGGTAGGAGGAAGGCCCTCAAGAGAGAAGGGTTAGGAAGACTGTCAGCCTTGGAACTGAGAGAGGCACCCTGGAACTGTTAAGCACTTTGGTGGTGACCACCGCACTGGTGAACTCGGTGGTACTTACAGGGATCTTTCCTGCTATTTAATTTTGAATCTAGGTCTAGCTAGAATAAATCTTGGTGGAATTGTTACCATTGTGCCATCTCAGGGAAATGATCTGTTCCAACAACGATGGAAGGAATAGTAGCTTTTAAAATACTTCATCTAATAAAATTTTGTTGATAAAAAAGTGGTATTTCTGAGTAAAAGGACCAAATGTCTGTTTCCAGGAGTCAACTACAATGGCCATTGTTATCCAGAGTTTTTGAACTTGCATAAATACTGACCTTTCTTTGCTCTGCTATAATAATGACCTTTGTCTATTAAAACTAAATCATAAATTACCGGTCGGTTTTGACATCTACCCCAAAGTAATTAGGAAACAACTTTTGATCACTATCAGTCAGGCCATAACTGAAACCCAACTTATTTGGGGAAAAACAAAAACCCCCTAAACCCTATAGTTAAAGTTCATTATCATTACTCTTTTATCTTTCCAGCAGCATTCTCCAGGCTTTTGTCATTATTTTCTGCAGTATACCATTATTTGTTTGGTGTCTGGATGCCCTCCCAGTTGGAGGAGGTACAGTATCTTCAATTAAAGCTTCCAAGGAGCCATTTCTAAGGGCAGCTATGCTTGCTTAATGTGAGGGCTCGAGGTGAGGGTAGGAACGACTGTGGTTTTTAACTTCACTGAGGAGATGTTTAAAGGCTCATACAAAGCAACATTTGGAGTAAAAACGTATTATTCCAAGTGTATTACAGGACTCTTTCAAGTACAGACATGTCTAGAAAGCTATCTTGAATTTGTGTTCAGCAGTTCATCATAGGTCTCAGAATTCCATGAAACTTGAAAGATCTATGGACCCATTCTAAGATGGAAAGTGGTCCTGGTTCACACCATTAGAATGTCTGAAAGCCATTCACCATCACTGACTCCTGACCTGGTCCTAGGTTCCCTTAGTTGGTGTTTGTTCATTTGTCTGCTTTACACAAACTCTTTAGGTAAGCACTGTCAAGTGGATTTCTCTGCAAAGCGGGAAGGTTTTTATAATCTCCTTTATGATAACAACAGCTACCTATATCAGGCTACTGAGCACTTAAAATCTAATGGAGGAACAAACTTGTACATTGTACGCAATTTTAATTAATTCAAATTTAAATGATATAAGCACCTTTGCTGCTGTTTGCTCTTTGAAAGTATGATTACTACAGTTGGTAATGGAGATTGGTGGTAAGTGACACACTCTGAACTCTTTCTTCCAGTATATTCATTCATAGAGTAAAGACTATTGGGATACTGCATGAAGTTCTTGGTAAGATAGCAGCGAGCAGAGACTGCTCTCACAGGGCTTCTAGTCTATTAAGAGAAATATTTATTAAGCCAATAATTATCCAAATTGTTCATTCAGACAATTACAAAGAAGAAATACAAGACACTATGAGAACATATCATGGAGGCCAGTACTTTCTTGTAGGATTAATCGGAGTTTAGTTAAAGTGTAAGGCTGCCTCTCTCCCCATTTTCAGGGCTGGGTCACAGTGAGGCAGCTAGCATGTCCCACGCAATGAGTGCCAATTCGTGTGCTGGAACTGCGTGTACACTTCTCCACTTGAGCAAGTAAGTCCTTTCCTAAACTGTTTGCAGTTGTAATGATGTCAGTCATAGATAATAGGTGATAAGAGGGTGCTAATGTTTACAGGATATTGCATTTCCTCTCCATAGATGTTTTGACAGTTTTAGGGTGCAGCCCTACTTACTGTTCCTCTCTACTCTTCCAAATTGGTATTTGGTCCATTTGAGAAATGGTGTGGAGGATGGGAACGTAGCTCAGTGGTAGAGCACCTGCCTAGCATGAATAAGGCTCTAAGTTCAATCCCCAGTACTGGGGGGAAAAAAAAAAGTGGAAATGAATGCTGACATACCAGACAGATAAAATGAAACATGATAGCAAAACATAAGGTTTAAATAGATGCCCTTATATGGCCAGAACAGACCATATTCCCAGAATTCATATATGGAAAACACCACCTGCAGCTAAAGCCAAAAACAAAGAGTTGACATGACAAAAAGAGCAATATGCTACATAAATTTTGCTGTCTTTTAAGAGTGTAGGGATAGCCAACTGTATTTGAATTTAAAAAGATGAAAAAATTGTCCTTAGTGTTATTGTGGTAAGCACTGCGCTACAAAGTCACTGGCTGACTTGCTATATCTTAAAAGCATGCGAATCCTAAATGCTTTCGCTGTTTATTACAAATGTATGTGCTATTCAGAACTCTGAATGTATTTTAATGCTTTCAAATATCTGCCTGCATATTTATCTTAATACGTCGCCATCTGAAACATGCAGTGGTCCTTTCATTAAGTTTTTAGAAAAATCCTGTGTATCTGTTACAATAGTTTGCCTTTGCTTCCTTTGTGCAGCTGGTTTGAATGCCTGTTTACAGGCAAGAAAATTGATATACTTCATTTTTTAAGTGCATGTCCACACGTTAATGTGTTTTGAGCTGAAACATTTTAAGTTGCTGAAATTTTCTATTTGATAGGAGATTTATCTTTTTTTTTTCATTACTTCATTGCATCTTTATGGATAGATAAAACTTCACGCCATCACAGCTTATCTCACATCCATCTAGGAAGGTGGGATTTTTCTACTTCTCTTTTTATTTTCATTTTTTCTTTTGACCAGCATCTAGAGTGGCCAGTACTCAGTGACTATGATCAAATATTCTAAGTAGTAGATAACATACTAAGTTTAATGTATATCCCTAGGGTATAACCCTCTATATGCCATTTTTTAATATTATTTCTTATGGGGATACAGTTCCAGAATAACAAATGTGCTTTAGGGAAAATTAATATGTACATATGATCAATAGATTCATGATCATACGATATTGTTACCTTTTAGAATAATGATTACTTTTATGCTCACTTACTGTTTATCATTTTCCAAGACTATACAGTTCTTACTTTTATTTTTTATGTTTATGAATAGGCTTGTGATTCCTGGTTGAAAGGTGTGATTCAGATTTAAAGATTACTATTTTAATTCCCTGTTATATTACCATTGATCAGGACCTTAAGAGGTTAAGGCAGTCCAGAGGTATGATGTCTTATGTATTTGTGTAAAATGATAGAGTAAACCTATTTACAAGGTTTCATTCTAATGTGTCTTGATATTTTCAGTAACCTTTTTTTTAGTGTTTTTTCCTTTTCACTTAAATTGTTTTGCCCAAGTTTCCTTTCCTTTCTGTGTGTGTTTTTTTTTTTTTTTTTCTTTTGTTGTTGTTTTTCTTGAAGGTATTTAACTGGGGGGTTATGTTACATGGGCGATGACATTCTTTTGTAGCCTGTGTTTTCTTTTCATGTTGCCACTGGTTGTTAATTTGTCCACCATGGTATTAAAATCCACTATCCCTACTGACAAGTCACGTTTCAGAGATCATGCGAAGCATTACCAGTATGAATCAACTACTAAAATACCCATTTTATCAACTTCAATTTTCACCTATCATATTTTAAAATGCCATTACTGAGGTCTTTTTAAAATTTGTTTTCTGAGACAGGGTTATCCTTGAATTAACTATGTAGCCCAAGCTGGCCTTAAACTCACAGGTAGCCTCTTGCTTTAGTCTCCTGAGTACTGGGATTATAGGTGTGCACCACTGTGCCTGGCTTACAGATAATTACGTGAGTTTTTTTTTTTAATATGAAGCATGTTCACACATTTAAGTATTTCCATACCTATTACAGTCCCACACAAGTGCTACATTTTCCCATACTTGATATATTTTTCATAACTTAAGTCTCATTTCCGCACATTTTAGCTTTCTAAAAATGTATTATTTAGGTTTTTAAAGAAAGATTGCCTTAAGTTCCTTTTCTTGTTTTGTGTCTGAGCATGAAATACTCTTTATTTTGCTCAAGCCTTAGGTTTATGTGTGCCAAAATACAAGGTTGCCTTCCTCTATTTTGACTGAACCTTTCCGGTTTGTGGGTGAAACCTGGGTGTTATTAGAGTGATGTATTTTCGCTGTTTCTCCTAAACTTGTCCTCCCCCAGGAGGCCATAATTTCCTATACTTTATCTTCTACTTTACGTCCTGCTTTTCTCAGATTTCTTGTATAATCAAGTGTGTCTAAGTGTATTGGTAGCTTTAAAGAGCTTCATTTGCATATTTCCCTGTTATCTCACTACTTGTACTAACTTGTTGCTTTTTTATGTGTAGCAGAATGTTTATCGGTCTGCTTTTTCTCTTCTCTCTACTGGTGAATTCTGCAAAATAATTCTTTGATCAGTTTTGTTCTTCCTTAATGATTTATTTATTGCTTTTAGGGTGCTAAAATGGTGGTATAAAAACTTAAGCGATAAATGACATATTTTTACTTTAGGTGAGATCCTAATGTTCATTTTTACGTGAACTATATTGAATAGATTAAATAAGATCACTTGTGTGATCATTAGTATTGGTTTAACTGGAAATTTATCCTACAATACTGCTTAAGTACTTAATGCTGCGACAGATGTATTTACCATCCCAGACTTATCTTTCATTCGGTATAAATTGTTTTTGAGAAGATGACACCTTTCCTTTGTAATAACAAGTCACATGCAGTAACAAGTCAGGTGACCCAAATTTTGTTTAACTCTGCCACTGTGGTCCTCGTGTTGTTTTTCTTTCTGAACGAGTGTACCTCTGACTTGGACAACAAGATCCTAGTTGTTTTTCACGTTCACTCTTTGCAGTTCAGGGACCACGCTCCTCTGGGAATAAATACTTGGGAGAGCTTCTCCTGGCTCCTGGCCTCTATCGCGCCGCAGAGGGCTGGGTGCCCCGCGCTCCTCGGCGCGGTCGCCTCCCCGGGTCCCCTCCGGCCCAGGACCGGAGCCGACCCCACTCCGCGCCGAGGAGGAGTCCCCTGCCGTCCCGGCTGCTCTCCCGCCCCGCCGGCCCCGGGTGGCCGCCGGCGACGCTCCCGGCGTAGTCCTTCTCGTGGCTTTTGCGGCCAGTGGGCGGCTGCGGGGCCCGCGCCCCCGCCCCCGGCGCCTCCGCCCCTCGGCGCACACCTGCCCGCCCCCCGCGCCCGCCCCGCGGCCCGGGCGCACCGCTCCGCTCCGGCCCCGCGCGGCGGCCGCGGCCGGGGAAGCGCCCGCCTCCTCCCTCCCGGCGCGCCCGGCGGCGGCGGCGGCGGCCAGCGCAGCCCGCGCGCGGCGCCCTGTTATTCTGGGTATTGTGTGTAATCAGTGTCGGGCCGCCTCGCGCTAATCAAGCTCATTACCGATGCGTGCGCGCCGGGCCGGAAGCCGCGCCTCCCCGCCCCCAGCCGCACTCATTCACGAGTTGCTCGGAGCCCCGCTCGCCCGCCCGCCGCCGCCGCCGCCGCCGCCGCCCCCGCCCCTCCCAGTCCCGGCCTCCAGCCCGGGTTTTAATCCCCGTCCTCGCGCGCCGTGCACCCTGCCCCCCGCGCCGTCCGCCGCTCGCCCCTTCCTCCTCCTCCTCCTCCTCCTCCTCCTCCCTCTGCCGCCGCCTCCGCCGCTCGCTCCCGCTCCCCGGACGCGGCGGAGCAGCCGGCCCCGCTGGGGCAGCTCGGGCGGCGGTGGCGGGCGGGCGGCCGGGAGGAGGCGGCGTGCTGCGGCTGCGGCTGCGGCTGCGGCTGCGGCTGCGGCTGCGGCTGGGGCTGGAGCGGCGACTCCGTATTAAAATGAGGAGGAGGAAGAAGCGGCAGCCACAGCGGCGGTGGCGGCGGCAGCGGGAGCGGGCGCGGCGGAGGACGGGGCCGCAGCCCGGGCGGACGCGCGGATCCCGGCGGGGCCGGGCGGCGGCGGCGGCGACAGCGGCCGGGATGAGTCAACTCCGCGTTTAATGGGGGCAGCGCCGGCGGCGGGGCCGCGGAGCAGGAGGCGGAGGAGGCGGAGGAGGAGGCGAGGCGGCCCGCGCCGCCGCCCGCCGGGACTCGCGCTCGCTCGCTCGCTCGCACGCACGCACACCCGAGCACACACACACACACACACGCACACACGCGCGCACACACACCGCTCCCCGTGCCACCCGGCAACGCCGGCCTCGTCACAACAACAACAACGGCAACAGCCGCCCGCCGGCCCGCCCGGGACTCCCGCGCCCGCGGCCGCCTCCCCCTCTCCTCTCGGGAAACTCCTGAGCACTTGGGCGGCTCGGCGGGCGCCCTTCCGCGCCGGCCCGAGGGCCATTGTGGTGCTCGTTGTTTACCTCAGACGCGCGCCGAGGGGGCGCCGGGCGACTTCGGGGGAGGGGGCGGGGAGCGCGTGGCCGCGGGCGCGGCGGGGGCCGCCCGGGGCGCCCCGGCTCCCCTCCTCCCCCGCCCCGGCCCCGGCCCCGGCCCCGCGCGCCCCGGGCGGCCCCGACGCGCGCGGCAGCCCCGCGTCCATGGGCAGGGACGGGGTCCTCCGGGCTGTCGGCAGCGAGGGCGGGAGCCCGAGGGGCATCTCGGTGCCTTGGCGGGCTTTGCTGGCGACCCCGCGCCCCGCGCGCTCGCGGTCCCCCGGTAGATGCCCGCGTGGGGGGTGCGAGACTGTGGGAAAAGTTTAAGGTTCGTTCCTGCCAGGCGCGATTGTGGGGGCGGGGCGGGGGCGGCGGCGGGCAGGGGGGCGGGCAGGGGGGCGAGGTGGCCTGCGCCGCTCCGCGTCCTCCGGGCTCCCCGGGGAAGAATAGTGCGAGTGACAGCCAGAAGTAGACTTTCTGTGCTCGCCGGGAGCGCCCGGACGTGCGGGAGGCGGAAGGAGAAGCCCCCGCGCCCCTGCCGCTCGCCGGAGCTCCTGTCCGCAGTGATTTTTCTTTTTTCTTTGCTTTTTAAGGGGGTCTCCAGTCGCCACCTCGCCTCTCCAGCACCGCCCCGGTGTACAGCTCCTACCGGGCTCTGCTTTGTTTTTACACCCCCCCCCCCCGAATCACTTGTCAGATCAATTTTATCTTCTCCCTCCTCCCTACTTCCCACTCTCCCCTCCTCCCCATCGAAAACCCTGTTCTCTGAGGTTAGACATCTTACAAACCATATATATGTTGTTTTTCGAACTATGATTTTTTTTTTTAAATGCCCTCTCCCATGGCTACTCTTGTAGACATTTATTTCTGCCCTTCCCCCTCCTGGGGGGGGCGGGAGTAGGGGAAGAGAAAATAATACAATTTCAGGGGAAGTCGCCTTCAGGTCTGCTGTTTCTTTTTCTTTTTTCTTCTTCTTCTTCTTTTTTTTTTTTTTTTTTAATTAAAAAGAAGGGATACAGAAAACATCAGCCTTGAACTTCACTTCAAGAACCCGGGGCTGCAAAGGAAGTCTCCTTTGTTTTTGTTATTTATATGCTGTCAAGTTTTGAAGTGGTGAGTTTCAGGTCGGTTTTGCTAATTTCACTCAGTAAAACTGCAGTGTTTCTGTTTCTAGATAGTACTTTGCTTCTTTGTCTCTTTAAAAGGTCACCGTGAAAGCTTGGCCTGGATCGTGCCGGCCATATGGAACGGATGAGGGCACAGTCTCTTAAATTGTAATTACGGGGTTCAGTCAGGGTGAAAGAAGCGATCCAGCGAGGAACTCACTGCACAGGATCCCACAATGCGAAAACTAGGGTCTTAAAACCGGAATTTCGTGTTTTTCTTTCTTTTTAAGGAAATAATTGCCGAGGCTGAGTTCATGGTTTTTTTCAGTAATTTTTATGTATGTATTAGTTTATGGGCTGGAAGATGGAATTTTGACAGAATAATCTGGATTGTATGTGCCAAATAGACGGTCCACTAAAATGGGTTGTAAAATGTGTAACTCAGAAGAAACTCTCCACTTTGGCATCTGTTGAGACCACAGTTCCCGCTGCTCTCAGTCCACGCAGGCCTGTTGGAGGTGGCTCTTTTCAATTCCAAACTGAGACTGGCAGAGTTTAGCCTTGGGCATAGAGTTTAAAGGAGTAAATTGGATGTTTTATGTGCATGTAATTTTGCTTCATAATGTAAAGCTTTTTACAGGATGACTTAGTGTTTAATAGACGCTTATAGGTGGATACTCAAAGGATGATTCTGCATGACCTATATGATATTTTTTCTGTGGATACATTAACTAAATTATAATCTATTACTTTCATTTGCTGTACAGCTTAAAGGGTTGTTAAGCCTCACAATTAATGTGTTTTGTGGTGTTAACTTTGATGCTGTTGCCTACTTTTTCTCTTGGAGTTGCCCCAAGGGTTAAAGATTTTTCTTCGCATATCATATGTTTTAAAATTCATCTCCTCTGTTAAGGCAACCAATTTTAGAAAAAGCTGTTCTGCATTATAATCCACATGAAACATTACAAAGAGTGTTTTGAGTAAGTTAATAATCATCACTCTAATTTTGGCTTTAGACTGCAGTCTAATATGGAGAAGAGTAATCTTGATAAAAAGTGGTTTTAAAAGGCGCATTTATTGTTAATGAACCTCATAACCAAAAACAGATGGGACCCCGATCCACGGTAAACCTATAGTTCTCAGCTTGCCACCCTGGAGTACAACGATAAATAGCCATTATTATTTCTCAAACTTTATAGTTTTTCGTTGGCACTCTTTAAGGTTGCTTTTAAACCTGCAGACTGGCCTTTCTTGATTATATAGGTTGAAGTGGCCTGTAGTTAAAATAAAACAAAAATAGTTACAGAAAACCATGTAATACAGACTAACTTTGAACAAATCCATATCTAAAATAGCTTAGGTATAATTTCTAAAAAATACGAGATGTCAAATTAGTAGACAGCTGGGAGAAATTGCTAATTATCATTTTCCGTTTTTCCTAAATATGTTCCCCTTGTTGATATGACCTGTACTTGCAAGTCTCATGAAAGCCCATAATTCTACTAACATGCTCTTAGCAATTCTAGTTAAAACTTGTTATAGAAGTGAGTTTTATATTGAGCTAATATTACCTTATAAACAGTGTAAAACAACAAAACTGAACATCATTATGTAATTTTTTGAACTATAGTACTGTCTTTATTGCTTAATGAGCTTACTTTTGAATATTGGAGATGATATTTTACCAATAGGGATTTTTTTTTGGTTTTAGAGTAAGCTTAATATAACCCCCTATTGTGAATGTAAAGTTTTTTCATGTTTTGCTATTTAAATGTATGACCGCCTTGTATTGGTAGTGCACACCTAAATGTTGACTAAGAGGCAGGTTGAGTTGTAATTCTTCAGTACCTTGAATGTTTAAAGAAGCCCTCCTCCAGGTCTTCCTGTTTGCGTGAGGTGCAGTGACTCAGTCACATGTTTGACCCAAGGCTTGATTAGCTAGATCTTTAACTGGGCAGTGGAACTACAGAAACTTTGATAGTAGGAAACTTGTCTGCTTTAGCGTGGGAAGCCAGTGGGGAATCTAAATAGCATGAAAATGTTCATGCTATTTTGAGTTGTATATATTTTTCTTAGTACACACAGAAGATTTAAACATGCATTAAATTACGTATTTTAGACTGTGATTAGTCTTCTGTCCTTTATTAAAATGTGGCTATTATAGCCTGTAATGAGTTTATAGTTTTTAAAAGTTATGACTACATAAATAGGATTCGTTTTTGTTTTTGGCTTGTAATTCTTGTTCTAGAAGTAAGCCTATTTTTGTTCTCTTGTTTTTGTTTGTAAGTGATAAATTACTTTTTCATTAATGTTGATACAGTTGCTACAAATTATTAATTGAAATAGAAATGTGCTGTTGTCTAGAAGTACAGTAACATCTGTAGATTTGTAGCTTTACAGATGTGTTTGTGGAGAGGAAAGTAGTGAACATTGATGAGGGGCTCACATAGCTGTAGACCTTCACCCACTTAAAACATGTCTGTCTTCTCTTTAAATTCTGGCAGGTGATCTTTAGAGAGTGACTGAGTATGGATCATTTGAACGAGACAACTCAGGGGAAAGAACATTCAGAAATGTCTAACAATGTGAGTGATCCGAAGGGTCCACCAGCCAAGATTGCCCGCCTGGAGCAGAACGGGAGCCCTCTAGGAAGAGGAAGGCTTGGGAGCACAGGTGCAAAAATGCAAGGAGTGCCTTTAAAACACTCGGGCCATCTGATGAAAACCAACCTTAGGAAAGGTAAATACTTTTGAGCCAAACCTGGATTGCGCTTGTGTCTGCCCAGTACCCTGTTGTGTGGGGGTGAAGGGGCAGAGTACGCTTTGTATATTCTTTTCCTGGATTCTCCCTCTGAAATGAAACTGGCTTCATCCTGGGTGGTAGCATCCATCATGTTTTCATTGCCTAGGCTGTGTTATTGAGTGTGGGGCATTGTGTTCTATTGCAGATTGGACTCGTTGGACTTTTTGGATGATAAAGATTCAGTGTAATGGTCCTGGTGTGTGCCAAGGTCATTGAAAAGGTGTTGTGGTAGTCAAGAATAGCAGGCGATTGTTAACCTTAACTAATTCTTGGTGAGAAGACGACATTTAGGTTGTTTGGAAATCACCCAGCTTTTTTACTTTTTTAAAACGAGTGCTACTTGTAAGGTGGTTTGAAAGATCATGAAAATGCTTTCTAAGGTGATAGAAAAGTTTGGTAGTACCGTTTTTGTGGGGTTTCTTTTCTGAAAAGCATATTCATTATTTAGCAGTGGAAAACCTGATGATTCGAGTTTTTTAAGTTTTGCTATATTTGTGTTAAGGAAGGGTAGATTTAGGTGACTTGATGAAAAAAGTATATAACTGCTTTTTGTCAATATGAAAATTGATGGAGTTTTAACAACTTTGTGTATGTTTTACATAAAGTGGTGCCTAGCCTGAGATAATGTATGTGCCTCATAAGGGTCTTCATTTTGTTTCTGAGTAACATGTATAGAAATCAGATTTTCCTTACATTTGCTAAGCAAAGGATAAAAACGCCATCTTTTAGCAAGGCAGAATATTAAGTAGATAAAGTTAGAAGGCAGAGGAATTTCATTGTGTTTGATGCATAACATTTATCATACAATCATTTATTTTTTCCTTGGTTTGGCGAAAACAAAGAATATATTGATCCTGAAATGAACAGACACAGCAGTCCGTATTGTTAGATCTTTATCTATTAAAAATGGAAAAACAGCACTTCAGCAAATTCTTTGGCCTCTACTCATGATTACCCTATTTATTGATTGTTTGCCAAGAATGTATGCATCTTAAGAAAGCCAGGGTAAGAGCATTAAAAATATAATTTATTACGGCTTTTCAAACAGAGTGCATTAATATTGTACTGTGAAACACTGGGGCTCTATAAAAAAGACTTTCTGACGCCTGCAAACATACAAGTTCCATAAATTCCTAAATAGGAGATTTCAACTGTCTCTGGTATTATGTGATATTTGCACAGCAAACTTTAATGCCAGGACAGTTTTAGACAAGGATTCTACAGACTTCACTGCTCCTTATGGCAGACATGCTGTTTACACAGGCTCATAAACCTTCAGCAAAAGCTCCTCAGACTGCCTTCAGGTTTAAATCATGAGGTATTTTTAGCGTTCAGCAGTGACCAGCGCTCTCCTCTCTTAACGCTGGAAGGTTGTGAAGTTGCTGTCGTTGGAAGCCTTGCCAAACACTAGGACAAATAATCAGGCGTTCTGAGAAGGCTCCTGCTTAGCATTACTCCCAGAAACAACAGGGCAACCCTGACAGTTTGCTAGAAGATCCAGCAGCTGGATTTATAATGAGGCGTGATTGTTACTTTCTCTGTTGCCACCTCTATTTGCTATAAGGTACCTCTGAATCTGATCAATTCAATACAAAGTCAGTTCAGTATATTTCAGTAGTATCAAAAGCCTACATTGTTTCATAGATCTGAGAAGTTATTTCATAGGCCTGAGAAGCAGCCGTATAACAGAACACATCTGTTTCATCCCATAAGAAGAAAAATCAATGTATGTGTTTTTGTTGTACTAACCCAGTTCTTAGAAGACCTCAGTGCAAGGGGAGGAAGAACCAGAGTACAGTAATTTTACTTCCTGCTGAATTTTTTTCAAGTATTTTATTTATGATGGCTTTAAAAAAACTGTAGCTCATGTAGAAAGGTCCCTGCTTAATCCAATTACAGAGTCACTAAAGCCTTTCAGTGTTTTTTGTTCCCCTCCTCTTATTTTTTATGATTATAGTTTTTGTTTGACAGGTGCCAGATAAAAATTGTGGCTGAGCTGAGAAAGCAGTACCATGAAAAAGGGAAGGGGTTGAATGTTTTTATTTGTTTCAGAGATTTTGCCAAAGTACCTTCAAGCCAAGGAAGAAATTACCAGTTTGCATATTGCTGTTTTTGCTGTGGTCTCCCCAAGTTGTCTTCTTCTCCCTGATGGGTTCTCTCTCTGGTATACAACAGCTGAATGAATGACAAGAATATTGGCAAGCTTTGCAGCTTGTTTTTCATGCCTAGCCTGTTGGTACTTCCGAACGAGTTTGTGAGCTTCTCTAAGTAAGCCTGAAGGGGTTTGTTTGTCAGAGCTAGCATCTCTCGTGGACAGTTCGATAAAGCTTTGGTGAAGATAAACGTGTGGAAAAAATGTAGCTGTTTTATTGCCGGCTTTTGTTCAGAAGAAACAGGTAAATAGAATTTGTAAAGGGCCTCTCTGGTGTCAGGAGGAAATGGGAATTTCTGGAGAGGATTGGTACTCACTAGACGTCTTCAGAAGTTGGGAGGGTGCTTGAGTCTGGAGGACAGAGCTCGTACAGGCATGGATGTTGCAGGCCTAATTGGGGATCCTAGGCGCCCTGTTAAAGAAACCTTGCCATCATTTGTTCTAAAGATGATACCCTCCTGGCAGTTTGCCATGGTACAGTTACATCTGCTTTTAACCCTTTTCTGTTATCCTGGCAAGTGTGGCAGTGTGCTGGGGGAACACCTTAAGCGTGGTCGCAGTCTGTGATTTCAGTTCTGTCAGTGGTGTGACCTGTACTTATTGATTATCTGGCTACTGAGTCACTGCCTGGGATTCAAGTGAAGCGGGAGGGAGCCCATCAAAGCCGTGTACATTCCTTGATTCTAATACATCCTGAAGAGGCCACTTGCCTTTTCTCCCTCCTGTTTATCATGTTGTATAATGAAAACTTGCTTATTTTAAAGACTGTGGCTCGTGTGATACCTCTTCAGTTAGAGATTAAATCAGTAGTCAAAGAATAAATGTTACTTATTTCTACATTATGCACGTTGAAACTGTGTGGTATGAACATCAGTGTGATTTTGTGCTCCTCGAATGGAACGGGTAGAGTAGGTATCTCAAAAAGACAATAATTTTTTGACCAAAGATAATTTGTTTAGACACAAACAAGAGAAGTTTATTATTAACAGAAGCGTATAGGCAGTGGGAAGGTGGGCTCCGTGGACAACTGCAGTGCCTTCTGTGTGTGCACTGTCTACTCCTCACAGCAAATCAAATAAGACACATTTCTCTCTTGCCAGCGTTATTATTTGATTTTAAAAAAGAGGTAATTCTGCGTTGGAAAATGCACCGTTAAAATTAGAGCAGAGCTCAAATTGCCTTACAAGCAACTTCAGATGTTGTTTATTTCTCTTACAACTTCAAAAAATGAAAAATTGCATGTATTTCATATTTGTGTGTGAATGTGTGCACCTCTGTCCCAGACTGCCTGGGCAGTGCAGTCTCTCACTGTTGTAAAAATTTATTTTTATAGCTTAATTTTTCCTAGCCCTCCACCTGTATTGCTGAAGGTTGTTGTTTTCCTGTCTTTTCCTCTGTCTTTTTGATAGGAACCATGCTACCAGTTTTCTGCGTGGTGGAACATTATGAAAACGCCATTGAATATGACTGCAAGGAGGAACATGCGGAATTTGTGTTGGTGCGAAAGGATATGCTATTCAACCAGCTGATAGAAATGGCACTGCTGTCTCTAGGTTATTCGCATAGCTCTGCTGCCCAGGCCAAAGGTAAATAATGCATATGTGGGGTGGGAAAAATTGCTTGGCATCCTTTGTGTACCTCCTAGGGAAAGCAGCGAATATCTTTATTCAAAGAGCTGCAGTCCGTGTTTTACATTGGTTTGTTATAGACTGTGGCTTTAAAAAATTGGCTTAATTCAGTTTGGTTTAGTTAACACACATTTTGCTCATGTGGAATGTTGAGGTAGATTTTTTTTTTAAATTACTTCAGCTGAATCATTAGTATGCTTATTGACCTTAATAATCTGCTCCACTGAGGACCCACAAGGAAGTGAGGAGCGTATTTGAGCAGATGGACTGTTGAGAGTCAATTTGCATTTATGACTGAATATCTAGTTCTGTTTCTTTTATTCTGTTTCTGATGGTTTTATGGGCTGTAAAGTATTTTTCAATGCTGATTCCCACTGCAATAGAGAATCTTATCTAAATCGTAAAGCCATTTAGAACTGGTTCTGCTATGTCTTATTAGAACTTTCTGTAAGTTAGGAAAATGTGGCCTTATGCATAGGTTTTATTGATGGGGTTTTATTTCCAAAATAATAAACAACCCTATAGCCATTTACATAATTTCACAATTTGGAAGGCTAAGCTGTGAATATTTTCACTGACCTGCCTTTTAGAGGAAAGGGAATCATTTAAACAGAAATAACAATATTGCTTGTGGTGGGGGCAGTGGGGAAAAAGCCTTCTACTGGATATATCATGTGAGAGTAAAATAGTCAGTGACATATCTCTTTATCTGGAATAGGGCTAATCCAGGTTGGAAAGTGGAATCCAGTTCCCCTGTCTTATGTGACAGATGCCCCTGATGCCACCGTAGCAGATATGCTTCAAGATGTGTATCATGTGGTCACCTTGAAAATTCAGTTACACAGGTGAGTCAAGGCTGCAGTTTGGGGATGAAACGTTCTTCTGGCCTCCTGCTCTGAAATAATGTGTCCCAGTTCAACCTCAGCTCCTGTTTACCCTGTGTTTTAGAAAGGTTAATCCACATTTATTATGTTATCCATTCTATTCTTACCCCTAACTTCAGTGTGGAATTTAACTGCTCCTCAATTTGTAGATTTTTCTAAGTTATCAAAAGACAAGACTTCTTATATTCAGTCAATTAAATGATGCATTACAAGGAGGAATTTTACATAAAGTTTACTTAAGAAAAAAATATTTTTGCATATCATGAACAGTGCCATCTGTGTACATTTTGCGAAAGAATGCCTTAATCGTTATTGCCATGATCTTATTTATTTTATTTTATTTATTTATTTTTTTACCATTTTATTTCGTATGAACAGAGTAATGAAAGGAAATTGGTTGATACGTTAATGCTTTTCACGGTGGCTCCTGAGAAAGCAGTACACCTTAAATTGTCTTCCCAAGCGCATCAGAGCAGGAAGGTAGAAGTAACATGAAAAAATAGCCACCACAGGCAGCTGATGTATAATTCATGCATCGATACAGCAGATGTGTTGTATAAAGTAATTAACTAATCGGAACAATCAGGAGACCGAGAGCAATCTCCAGATGCATCTGTTTGATGCGCAAAATGAAATCTGTCTGTCTTAAAGGAATGTTCTGCAGCGGGATGCAATCTTGTAATAATCCCCTTTCTAATCTATGTCTCAAATAGTTGCCCCAAACTAGAAGACTTGCCTCCTGAACAATGGTCGCACACCACAGTAAGGAATGCTCTGAAGGACTTACTCAAAGATATGAATCAGAGTTCATTGGCCAAGGAGTGCCCCCTTTCACAGGTACTTAGCCTAGTGTGTAATAAATAATAAGCTATCATGGGCAACTTGGGCTTGAGGTCTGATGGGGCTCTAGAGTTTCAGCAACTGGGACCTGAAGCAAGAATTGGCCAGAAATGCAAAATTACTTGACCACTGCTGACCTTTAAAATGTGCCTGATGCATTGTGACCAGAGCCTTCACACTTTGCTCCTTGGGGGAGAGTGTTAACGACCGTTCACAGGAAAAGCAGTTAAGCAGAAGACTCTGCTGGCTAGTCTCTATGTTCTTTTTAGTGCTCTGAGCATGGTAGCTACAGTCTCCTTAGTGACTTCTTGAAGGAAGAGTCAGGGTAGTTGACTGGCTCCGAGTTTTGGCACGTGGGGATAGCAGTGTTCATGCTGATGTACAAAGCTGCTATCATAATAAGACTAGAGTTATTGGCTGCTTTGTTCATTACTGGGGCCGGGGGTGTACTTAGTAAAAATAAAAACAGGCACAGAAATCTCTTATCCAGATCAGAGGTTATTATTCATTGGAGTTCTGTAACCTGTTTTGTGGCATTTGTTTCTGGTGTTTTCAAATAGATGTTTTCAGTGGAATCTTTTTTTCCCTTTGAGATGCCTGTTCTACCATTAGGGGTTTTTGAAGTGAGATTCATTATTGGATTTCATTTTGAGGAATGAATTTTGATGGAGAACAGCCAAAGCTTTAGGTAGAAACTGCCATTGTTTCCCGATTTAAAAACCATACATCATTTTTGAAAATGTTGAGCTGATTTCAAGAGAAAGGGATGCTGTGAACCCACTCTTTGGAGTCTGCTTGTGCCGTCACCGTGTGACGTATTGCAGGCCACTCCTCAGCCAAACCCCTGATACGCTCTAATTGAGGTGTGGGTCTAATTAGATTTTTGTTAAGTTTGTGAAAGTTTTCTTTTAATTCAGGGTTAGAACTGTAATTCAAATATTAATCTGTTGTTTAAACTTGTATGTAGGACTTCTGTAATTGAAAGTATCTCAAAGTGTATTTGTACTGTACTCTGAGGAGTAGATATTCTCAAGGCATATATTTAATGTAAGGCTCATAAAGATTAGTGGGTACCTTTGGAAAAAGTATATGGACTTTTATTATACTTTTCATGAATTCTGTGCATGTCGGTTTCGTACATTACAGTCCTATAACTTTGCTCTTATATTAGCCATTTTAGGAATAGAGCAAATTCTGAATTAAGCTATAGCCTCAGATTAAATATTCTCAGCATTGTTAAGCATCCATTTCTTACAATATAGGGCAAACTCTTTGTCAGTTCATTTATATAAGCATCTAATCTTTATTGTGC